>BMAV01003901.1:6912-57976 GCA_019973955.1 Trichonephila inaurata madagascariensis | reverse complement strand
GTATCTCTAGCGTTTCTCCAGCATCTGTACTGTTTCTCGAAAGTGAGAGTCTGGGAGGTTGCTAAAATATTCATTTGTAGTATTCTCAACTTCTTCACTGGACAAGAATCACTTTCCAGAAACAAATTTCTTTAAGTTTAGGAACAAATGAATTCTGAAGGGAACCAAGTCAGGAGAATAGGAGGAGGGGGGGGGTCAAAATGTACCCCTAATTCCGCAGTCTTTTCCTCGACAACGCACCCTTGTATATGAGTACGTTGGCCCGGTTAAAGCTGATTTATTTTTCTTCTTAGAGTCTGGCATGTTCTCCTGAAATTTTAGCATCCAGTTGGTCAAGAAGGTTTTAGTAATATTTGACTGCAATTGTTCTGCCTTTTTCAAGGTTGGGTATTATTCATGGATGAATCTTGGTTTTGTCTGTGGAGGTATGGCTGCTGACAGGCATGGAGAATGCTTCAAACCAACCTATTTCCCAGAACATCAAATCAGTTTTACACCAAGTATCATAGCTTGGGATGACATAATGTTTGATCATAAGACGCTTCTGGTGCACACTGACGGCTGTGTGACAGCGGATCGCAACATCACACGAGTTGTGGAGTCTTTTGTTTTGCTTTTATTGCAGGACACTCCCTACATGTTATTCTAGCAAGAAAATGCCAGCCAACATGTTACAAGGTGAACTCCTGACTGGATTTGACATCCTTCCCTGGCTTCACACAATGCCATACCTCCTACATCCCAGGATGTAAAACTAACTTCAAAACCACGTCCTCCTAAAAATACATGTTACACTATAAAACCTAAAATAGACATTAAGATGGCTCCTCATAAACCTAGGAAATCAGCATCGGTAGAATACACAACGGATGAGGAAGATATGATCGTATACGACATAGAAGAAGAAGCAGAATCAACGAAGAGTATTGACAAAATGAGAGTTGGGAAACGTGAATAATATTCACACGCGTTGACCCCAACCCTTGTTAGAAATAGTTTAAATTAATTCTTAGCCTTTTTATTTTTATAAAAAATTTTAAAACGAACTATACAGAATTTTAAAATCAATGTTTACTTTTACATAACTTAACATTTTACAAGTTACCAAAAACATTGTTTTTGTCACCTTTTTAACTGTTTTACACTTTTAATATTTTTAACATGTGTTTGGCGCAGCTTAGCCAATGTTGGCTCTTGCGCCATTAACCCAAACACTCACTCACTCATCCTTCCCTGGTGGGCAAAATATCCAAATCTGAATCCCAACGAGCACCCGTGGGATTTCTTTGGACGTAACACAAACTGTGGAATACTAGCGCAAACCGTGGATGATTTGTGCACAGCAGTGGATGAGGCTTGGCAATAGTTACCTCAGTCAACCATCAATAGACTAATAGATAGAATGGATCACCGGAGTGAAGCCTATATAGCTGCCCGAGGTGGTTACATTAGATATTCAATAGATTTGTTTATAATGATTTTATTTGTATGTTTTTAATAATTTTCATATCCACCTCACCAAATACCACTCCTGAAATTTCCATGAAGTAACGTGTATTATTTCTTGATGTTCCAATTTCACTTTTGACTATTTATAATAACATATAAATAAGAAAAAAGTTTTAGGTAAAGTTAAATCATTTTCATTCTCTTGATGAAATAATTAATGAATAAAGATTTTAATCTCACTGATTAGTCATTAAGGTCCCCCCCCGTGTAAAAAGATTGATGCACATTAAATCTGTCTTGGCCAGTGATGGCGAACCAACCACCCGAGGGCCAGACTTTGACCCACAGAGGCTTTTTAAGAGACCCACGTAAAGTTAAATAAATATGGCTACCAATCTAGCTGCCTAGACCAGATCCTCCCACCACGGCTATTTATTACAAAGGGAAGAAGAAATTTCGTTCCACTTTCCCCTGGAATAACCTGATAACCACACCTCCGAAAAATAATAAATAACAGATTATTATCTAAAATTTACGTAACGTCTCTCGAACTTAAAAAAAAAACACATAAAAAATAATGATCTAATGACAGTGTATTTCCTTCCTCAGCAAACACACCCAAGTATGAATACCTAATATCTAATTTATAAAAAAATATTTCCAAGCAAACTTTGATTACAGATTTTGTATCAAATCACTGCATTTCTATACGATTTGTTGCAGCAGTTTTAAGTTCATTGAGTTGTAGCAAGGAAATGTACCATAAAATAGCTTGCAGTGTTTAGTTGGAAGTCTTGGCTTACGTGTAAAGAATTCAATTTTTTTATTATTTTTTTTATAACGTTATCATCTCTCTATATATGTATATTAAGTACGTATGTAAAAGGTTTTTTCTTCTAAAATTATTATGTATTCGGAATATAAATATTTTTAATTGCAGCCCTTAAGTATATCAGCAGTTAAAAAAAAGGAACAATAAAATATTCAGTTTCTTCAAATAGAAGGATCTGATAAAATATAAAACAATTGAAAAATATTTTAAAAATTCTATTGAAATCTAGACTTTTCAATGGATGTCAAAGGACAGAATATTTAATATAAAAGAAAAAAATAATCATTCTGAAACCAATGTTCAAAAAAGAAGTTTTTTTTCTCTTTTATTCCGAAAAGTAGCATTACATTTGCTAATTTTTAATAGCCCATTACATCATTCAATATGGAAAATATTATCAGGAGAGTTAATGAAAACTGTGTTTTGAGAAAGCAGTGCTTCTTTTCTTGTAGATTTTAAAGAAAAAAAAAACTTGATTATAAAGCGATTAAATAAGTTAAAAATAAGCCGAAATAAAACTAAAAATTGATTAATAAAATTAGTAAGAACCATTTCTTGACAAATATATAATAATTTAAAGCCTGCAGAAATATATCCCCTTTCTTGGATTAGAGTAATGATGTACATGGTAATGCACAGTGACAGTTTTTGTTCTATGCAAATCAAATAATATAATGAAAAAGTGCTTCTCAAACTAATAAAATAGATGAGAAAGCATGCACAGAACGTGCAAATAATACGGTGATAAAAACATCACACAGGCTTCCATGGTCTCATCCCTATAACGGTGTGAGTTGGAAGTACCCTCATCGAAAACGTACAGTCTTGTACGATTGCCCAACATTATACTACCACACACAAGGATTCCTTTGCCACAAATCTGTAAATTTTTGTTATGTAGAGGGATGAAAGCAACCTAAATTTTATCTCCAGGTGAAGACAATACGAGAATCACTTTGTGACAGATCTATAAGCGTTCCTTCAATTAATCCTCTTGGGAAATCTTTGGGCTATTAATTCGCATTATTCACAACCAACCCTTCGGAAGAAAAGAATTGTGATATTTAAATTAACTTTTATATAGAGTCGAAGTGTTCTAGCTTGAATAGAGTGTAGGAGAGGAAATACGCCAGAAACCAGGTGAGATTGCTACTGAAGGTATCATATTTGAATTATTAGGATTAAGAACTCCTTAGGAAGAAGTTACCAAGTGTGATTGTTCACTTAGATTGAATTGATATTAGATTAATAATATAATCGAATGAGAGGTTAGATCTTTTATCAAGGTAAGGATCAAGTTTGAAAGTCTCCTAATCGTTCACGTTTTACCGTCGTTTTTCCAATTTCGTGGTTAGCATTGAGACATTCTCTTACTATTATTAGTTGAAATTGTGTCTTTTCATTGTGTGTGTGATAAATAAATAGATTAATTGGACCATGTCGAGTGTTTCTTCCCTACTTCCCACACAACTAGGTGCCCGAGAGAGGGGTGAAAGCCTCTCACAACTTTTATACATTTCGACTCATCACTGATAAGAACAAGACCTCATTCTTGTGGCGTTCATGGCTTATGTTTTCAGCTCTACAATATCTGGTCTTTACGACTGGATGCAGTCAAAGAGATGCATCAGAATGGACGTCGGGCGTAAGGGCCAGTCTCTTCAAGACGCCTGGACTGCCTGGAAATTCTTCTTCCAGACACAGCAGCGAGATATTTTGCCGGAGGTATTATAAAATTATGACGAAAAACATGTTTGTGACCTTAATTTTGAACATGAATATATGTTACAACGATCACTTGTCGCCCATCCGGTATAGTGGTTAGTGACGCTGACTGCTGAGCCATTGGGCCTGTGTTCGAATCACGGAGAAGACATGGATGTTTGTAAATGTATAGTGCCTACGTGGCAGGTACTTTCAATAGCCGTCGAACTGCAAGTCCTCTCGTGAGGTTGGTGGAAGAAAGGCGGGAGGCCGCTGACCACCCCCTGGATGTTCTCCCTCAAAATTGGTTTGAGACCGAGCTAAATCGTTCTGTCACCTGTATTGTGCTCAAAGCTACGGCTAATGACATGCGTCACTTGGCTCTTTACCATGCTGAATTTCGTCGAACTTGATCTGGCTTTTGCCTATCAGGTGGCATTAGTAAAACAACGATTAATTGAATAGCAATGTAAATGCTTTAAATTTTGAGTTATTATGTCCTGGTAAAAATTTCGCGGGGAAGTGTATTTTTTAAAATAGATTGTATGTGTTCGAATGAAGGACTCAACTAAACACAGTTTTATGAATTATAAAATTATGTATGCTCCAAAAATGAAACAATTTGTAAGCGAAAAAGAATGAAAAAAGCTTCTAAGAAAACTGTATAGATGAAGGAGACGCATTAAAACTGTACTACTCTACAGTACCGTATATTTTTATTTTTATAAAGTACTATATATTTTTATAGTTTTCTTTAAGCGCATTTTTCAATTATTTACAATGGATCATGTTAAAAAATACTCAAAATATTATCTGGAAGTTTTTATACTTTTACCAATGATGAACTCATAATAATTCATCGTCCAATTATGCTTACATTAAAATTTTCTGAACTTTGAAAATATTGTGAATTTTCCTTTTTTTAACTTTAAAATACCCATTAATATTTATGTAACTATACTTAAACTCGATCATGAAACTAGTTTAAGATATTCCTGGTTATGTAGTATATATAAAAGGATTTATATTGAAAAATATTTAGTAAACATTTCACACGCACCATATATTAAACATGCAGTTAATATTAGATACATCAGAAAAGTAATAATTTTAGAACTTAATTTTTATTATTAAAATAAGAATTGATTTAAATAATAGAACTTTTTACAAAAAAAGTAAAGAGGTTACCAGAAAGAAAAAATGTGATGATTCTAAGAAAAAAAAATAACTGTACTTTATTCTTGATAATTACATTTTTATGACGAATTATAAGAAATTTATAAACAACCTTAAACTACTTCAAATGAAATGTAAACGTTTTAGAAATAATTTATAAGGACCAGTTCTTTTTTAATTTGTCTATTATGTTAAGGGCAGATTATATTCATTCCTCGGTTTAAATAGTAATAAAATGTTTTTGTGTATTTTCATTTAAGCCATATAAATGCAAAGCTTTATTTAAATTAATTTAGAAATGAAAATGATTTCTAACAAATGTTATTTCTTTAATGTATTACCTAAAGTAGAGAGATATACTGAAATCATATAAATTAAAACTTAATATTCAATGTAGAATTACGAAACATTTATTAATTTTACCAAAAGCAATTACTGTTACAAATGCGTGCGTTAATTATGCAGGGTTCCCTACAAATAATGAAAAAATTAGGAATAGACCTCTCGTATTAAGAAAAGAAAATTAAACATTTATTAAAAATCAAATTGAGCCAACCATCTGTTTAAAAAAATCGAGAATATTAATGAATAAATTAACAATCACTAAAAAGGACTAAAATATTACTTCATCTTAAGATGTAGTCTTGAAGCATTAATTATTTTGCTTTCAAATTTAAATTAAGATTTTTGTCTAATTCTCTTGCTCTCATAACAAGAGTATTCTTCATTATCCACTTTTTTTCGAAGATATAAATCTGAAAGAGACTAATTACATGAATTTTTTGTTATATAAAGAAGAAATATATCACCCCCAAGTATGTACTGTCTGTATCTGGCAACAGTACAACCGGTGTCCCAAACCTGGCAACAGTAGTGTTTAGGCGGTAAGAGTAGTTCTGCGAGAGTAGCGGATGAAAATGCAAACAGAAGTTATTTGACGTAAGTTATTGATGACGAATTATTAATCTAAATTAATCTTCATTTGTATTTGCTTTGTATTATAATCCCAAGAAATAATGATAAATACTTGAGATTATAGGACAAAATTATGTTCGTCTTTGTTTATCGTTTAAATTGTTTCCGCTCTAACTTATTCCAACTAACCGATAGAAAAAGAACTCTATTATTTACAGATGGCATTGGTGAAATGTGTTCATGTTGCAGAAATTTGGACAATCCGGTGCAATCTTCACCTACAGGAATCCTTAATTTTAATTGTTTTCGTAATTTTCACTAAGTAAATCAAATTAGTATATCAATATTTAAAACATTAAGGGAACTAATTTGGGATGTTAATGAATATATTAATAAATAGAATTGAAATCCTTAATTAACTGTTGAAACAGTATTAATTTCCCAATATGGTATTCGATTTTTTTACCATAAGTTATGTACAGGATAGTCTGAACAGCAGCTTGTATTCCAAAATTTATTCGAAACATTCTTGTTGTTGTTGTGACTAATGCCACCTGCCTGACGAAGTCAGATCGAGGCCCACGAAATTCATCGCGGCTGAAGGCTAGAATTTTTACGCCTGTCGTTAGCCTTAGCTTTGAGCACCATGCAGGTGACAGTACGATTTTGCTCGGTTCCACCCCAATTTAGAGGGAGAAAACCCTGGGGTGGTCAGGGGCCTCCCACCAACCACACGAGAGGACTTGCGGTGACTTGCGGCACGACGGCTATTTAGAGTATCCCCATGCCGCAAAGGCACTATACATTTACAAACATCCATGTCTTCTCCGGGATTCGAACCCAGTCCCTACGGCACCGCAGTCAGCGTCGCTAACCACTATACCTGTTGGGCGACCGAAACATTCTTAATTCTATGGATATCCGGGGGAAAATGTTACCGAGACTCGTACTACGTTTATTACTTCTACTCAATCGATTCATAATAGTTGCTTTGTTTATTATTCACATAGGAGGATTAGACCGGCAATTAAGATTTATAAAATAGAATATGGTTCCTTAAAATTCTATTATTTTGTATCGTAACTATTAAAGATAACTGTATAACATTTTGGATTCTAGGGTTTTGTGACATTAGAAATCGAAAATTGTACAATTTTTAGTTTTGTATATATGATTCACTTTTTACATAACAGCGTGCAGAATTTATGTTTTTCATGATCCTATCTTTTTACATTTTCTTTTATGTTTTTAAAACTAAAAAAAAATAGCTATCGTTTGGTGTAGATTTCTTATAAAATGCAGAGAGTAAAAAATGCTATCCTTAATAGGTTGAGACATTCATTTAATATTAGGTATAGACCTACTTTTTCAACTTCCATAACTCAAAACTAAGAAGGAGAATTTTATTTTTAAACTGAAAAATCAAATTGCAACACAATTGAAATACTCGATAAAAAATGTGCTTTAAAAGTTAACCAACTATGTTAATTAGGTTAATTTATAATTTAAATTATGGTCATCACACACACACATCTGCTATGTTAATGCTTGTGCATTTCATTTGTGATTACAAACGACTTGTTTTTTCTCAATTCGACCAGGAATATTCAAAGCTCCTGCTCATGCTGAAGTGCGAAAGTAATTCCAAATTACTTATAAAATTCATAAATGAGAAAAAAAAAACTATATTCTGATTACATTTTGCTTACAAATATACTTCAATAATTAATATTCTTTAAAGAAGTAATAAACACTTTTTTAATTTATTCTTTGATTAGTTATTTGAAATAAAGTTCAATATAGTACGTATTTAAATAACCACCAAATTTAAAACTGAATGAGTCTATTGAAAAGTTAAGTTATGTTTTAAAAGTTAGTAGAGAGAGAGAGAGAGAGAGAGAGATTCTATTTAAAAAAAGTTAAGGAAATGTTTATCTTCTTAAACAAAAAGAATTGACTAAATTTCTCTATTCATGGTCTAACCACTTCAGAACCAGGATCACATATATTTGATCACTTCGGTGTCCACAGTATCATATGTGAGATTGTATTTCTCCCTTTCTGAGACCCTTGACCACACCAGTCTGATCTGAATCTGAAACATATAGTATTTGGAATGATTATAAACTACGAATTTCGGCATATTTTATTACAGTAATAATTTCATATGATTTTTTTAAATGGAATTAGGCTTATCAGAAAAAATCGCTCGGTCCTGAACGAATTAACTTTAATTTTTTTCTACCTCACCCCCATTACACCAATGGAATCCAGCAATAACTAAGTGCTGTATTTGGACATCATTGGATAGGTCGGGGTGTGTGTGATCCAATTCTTTAGCTTGATAAATTGCCTGTCCTAAAATGACTAGACTGCTGCTGAGGACATATGAAGCTATTAGTGTTGAGTTCTACGTTTAATCAGTTGAAGAATCGGTCGGTCGGATGGATCATAAACAAATTAGAAAATTTCCAGAATATTGCTGATATCATACGACACCGATATCAATCCCATGTGAGTGCTTGTCATTGAGCTATTGGACATGTTTTGCAGCATGCGTATTTTTACCATTCTTTAACCCCTTAACTACCGGTGGCATGTATATCCGTATGACACAGCTGGTTTCATTGAATGCCCGGACGTATATATACGTTTTTGTTCCCTCGAAATACGATTCTTTTCTTTGCTCTGCTGTCAATGAAACTACTCTGAAGGCTTTGGAATGCAATTAAATGACCTTAATATTATTTGGGATGGATTTACATATTCCAGAGAAAAATTTGCTAACTTTTGCTCTTTCTTTTCTGCTGAATATACCACATACGCGTGCTTATGTGAAAAACGGTGGCTTTGGGAGCGAACGCATAACTTTTAATCGGTTGTTAAAGGGTTAAAAAGCTTTCTGTTACGCTAATGTGACACTGTTTCTGTGCTGGTCTTTTTCGTTTCTTTCTCCCTTTTCTTGTTAAAGGCATTTCCAATCCTTCAGTTTTATATAATTTCTAATCAACTTAGTGCCCCCTGCCCCTACGTGAGGCTTATCACACTGTTATGAATCTCCTTGTGTATATTTCATATCCCTATTAACCATTTATTGATCCATTTGCACATCATTCAAACATTCACTGCAGGATTTCATTTTCTTATTTTCTTTTCTTAAATTGAACTTATATTTTTAATTTGAATAAGTGCAATAAAGTGTCATTTCCTATCAAAATGTTCCCTTTATATATATAATAGAGAGAAATTGAAAATGAGTAATAAAAATCTTTAAAAAAGATATAATGAGATATTTTATGCATAGAAATAAATATTCAGTGTTAGCATTGTTGAAATATAGTCAGTTATTATTCATATAATATTGTCGAATATGTAAACTCGTTAATCTTTTGTAAGCATTTACTTGTATTAGAAATCCTCATGTACGGAACTTTACACTTTATCCCTTTATACTTTATAACATACTCACATTAAATAATGTATCAAAATATTTAAGTAAAACTATGAAAAGCTTCATTCTTATTCCTATGGGATGGAAATACTAGAGTTCAAACATTCCGGAAATGATTTTTTGTAAGCTATTTAATCAGATTTGATGATGTACATATAAATTTGTTATTATCAAATATTTTCATTTTAAAATTAAAACCTTATACGTTAGCATAAAATTAAGCAATTAAAGTTCTTCATTGCGAACAAAAAGAATCTTAGCGCATTGTTCAAGAATTTCCATACATAATTGAAAGTTGTTGTCAAAATAGGAAAAGTAAGGAACCTATTTTTAGACAAATTTGTGAGAAACAGAAGCATTTTTTTTTGCCTTTAACTGAAATTTAATAGAATGAGTTACTAAAATAAGGTGACAGAAAAAGTTAATAATTTGAGAAGATAAGCTAATACATCCTACTTAAATTTCTTGTGCTATTGTGAGATATTAAATTAGATTTTTGCAAGAAAAAGGATCTTTAATTTGAACATAACAAGCTTCACATAAACATAATTATAATGCGTAGAAAAATGTAAAGTTTTAAAAAATGAAAGTAACAAAGAGGCGATAAAGAAACACATTCCAGTAATCTGCATGTTAGCGCAATTATTTTCTTTCAATGGGAAAAAAAAACTGTGGGGTGGACAAAGTAAGAATCATGCTTTATTGGTTATTTGTTGCTACACATAGCAGTTTTGTCTCCAATACAAAATAAATTTTTAATTATGTTGAGTTTTTTACAATATTAACATCAGTAATGAATATTCTCCCAAATTAGACGCACATATTATGTTGTGGTTAAAAACTGTAGAGATGATCACATGATATGTATGCAGTAACTGTACATAAAATTATTTGCATTACTTTATTTACATTATTTTATTTACATTACTTTATTTACATTACTTTATTTACATTATTTTATTTACATTACTTTATTTACATTAGTTTATTTGTATTATTTTATTTATATATTTATCTTTTTCCTGTATAAAATAAGGTCGAAGTATTTCATTAAATAAGTTATGTGAATGATTTTAATTTTATATGCTGTAAGTAGATAATTTTTTTATCTTTAAACTAAAAGTACATATATGCATTTCTAGGCACTGAAAATTCAATGCCAAAGAACAGTGAAGAGAAAAAGAGGCGAATTTCAACTCACCTACCTATGTAAATTATCTGGAATGCACAGCTATCCGACATGTGATGAGCACGATATAACAGAAAGGTCCGGTGCATATACTGTTATAGACGCACTTCTTTATTGACACGAAAAACCAGATATCGAAGCTATTAATCGTCGCAAAATTAATATATCGCAGCAAGAATACCAGGTCACTACCAACAAAGGCAATTGGATTCTTCATTCGTATCGCAGTGGACAAATAAAGATACACGTCTCTCCTGTTTTCCGGATACTGCGAAAATAACTGGAAGAAAAGACAACGCCAGGTTGAAGGGATATCAATGCAGACAGAAAGTTGTCAGAATACGTAGAATTGTGTATTTTGTATCAAGAAATAAGGCGTTGCTATTCATATTCAGCAAACTATTCTAGCATGTGCAGGATGTTCAGAACAATGGTTCACCAATTCACCTTCAGCGAATTGCAATCATGGTGCCAGTCAAGAAAACTACCATTTACCCAACAGTACTAACACTTTTAATAAAAACGGTATCGATCTTGGCAAAATGGCATAATTCTGGGAAGACCCATATTTATATTTGATGCTAAATGCTAGTGAATTCAATCCGAAATCAACTGTGAAACGCCACACCACGTGATAAAATGACATCATGATTTCAGGAGACCCACCTACGACAATCGGTTGTAGTTTGTCTGCACTGGTAGCACTTTGACTACTCAATGATAAGTAGATGATGTACTTGATGACCAGTAGCCTTTGTTCTGGACGCATCCAATAGTATTTACTGGCAAGTAACATCCGACTGACTACGGTATGTATTGACGAATAAGCTTTGTACACTTCTGGGCATTAAAATTGCTACACCTAGTAGGCGACGTGCTACAGACGTGAAATTTAAGCAACAGGAAGAAGGTGCTTGACATGCAAATGATTAGCCTTTTAGAGCATTAAAACAAAGCAGGTGCCGGTAGTGACACCTACAATGTGTTCAAATGAGAAAATTAATCAGCCGGTTTCTCATACACAAATTGCATTGAATGTTGTTACCTGGTGAAAAGTTGTTGTGTTGCCTCGTGTAAGGAGCAGGAAAACGTATCACCACGTTTCTAACTTTGATAAAGGTCGAATTGTAGCGTACAGGAAAGGCGGTTTGACGTATCATAGTATTGCTGCTGGCGTCGGTCAAGATCCAATGTCTGTTAGCAGAATATGAAATCGATGGATTCAGGATGGTAATACTGAACGCCGTGCAGGATCTCACCGGCCCACTATCACCAGCAGCTCAGAAGACAGGCATGTTTCCCTCATGGACTTAATGGATTGTGCAGCCACATCTCGAGCCCTGAGTTAAGAATTGGGGTAGTTTGCAAAACAACAAGTGTCTACACGAATAGTTCGATGACGTTTGCTAGAGCATTGAGTCGCAGCTCGGAGACCATGGCTGTGGCTACCCTTGACGCTGCATCACTGACATGAGCGTCTTCAATGGAGTGATCAACGACGAACTTGGTGCACGAATGGCGAGACGTCATTTTAAATTAATCCAGGTTCTTTTTACAGCAGTAAGATTGTCTCATACGTGTTTGGTGGCATCGTGGTGAATGCACATTGGCAGAGTGCATTCGTCATCGTCATACTGGCCCATCACCTGGCATTATAGTATGAGGTGCTATGGATGCAGGTCTCGGTCACCTCTTGTTCGTATTGAGGGCACTTTGAGCAGTGCTTGTTACATTTCGGGTGTATTAAGGGGCTCTACCCTTTATTCGCGTCCTTCGAAACCCTACGTTTCAGCAGGATAATGTACGACCGTATGTTGCCAGTATTGTATGGACCCTCCTAGATACGGAAAATATTTGACTGTTGCCCCGGTCTGTGCATTCACCAGATCTTTCCCCAACAGAAAACGTCTGGTCTATGGTTGTCGAGCGACTGGCTCGTCATCATACGCCAGTCACTACAGCTGATGAGCTGTGGTATCGTGTTGAAGCTTCATGGTTATCTGTACCTGTATATGCCATCCAATCTCTGTTTGACTCAATGCCTAGGCGTATAAGTGCTGTTATTACTACCAGAGGAAGTTGTTTTGGGTACTGATTTTTCAGTATCTATGCACCTAAATTTCTTGAAAATCGAATCACTTGTAATTTTTAGCATAATATTCTTGTCCAATAAATATAACTTTGTTATCTGCATTTCTTCTAAGGCAGCGTTTATCTAACTGTGGGGTGCGCCCCCTTAGGGGGTCGCGAGCATATTGAAAAGTCAAAAATGAAAGATTATTTAAAACTCATTTATTAATTTGCTGAGAGTAAACTAACAAAATAAATTCTGACATAATAGGAAATAAATACACATTTACACTGGTATAATATACTTATAAATATATCAGTATTAAACAGTGTGTTTTATAATTAATTTAGCAATACTGAGTTAAGAACAAATTTAATAATTAATACTGGCCCCATGTGGGCTTATCATATATAAAATTATATACAAAAATTAACAATTATCTTGATAATTTGTATAGTTTATAGTTAATCCCTTAACTGTCGGTTTAACCACGTGATTCGCTCCCCAATGCCACCATTTTCTCCGTAGGCGTGCATATGTGATGTATTGGAGGGAAAAGAATAAATAAGCAAATTCTCTGAAGTAATTAAATCCTTCACAAACACTGTCAATGTCTTTTTATTGCATTTCAAAGCCTTCGGAATAATTTCCTGAATAGCAGTACTCAGAAAAGATCGTATTTTGCAAAACATGTATATATACGTCCAACGCGCAATTAACACTTTGGCAGAGTGAGACGTTTATATACGGTGACACAAAAGAGTTTATAGTCGTATTGTAGTTTTAGCGTCAAAGTATAGTATTATCGAATTCAATTCGTTGTTATTGTATGGAGGGAGGTGTGATGAAAATTATGATTGAATATTGGGTTGCAAATAGTGAAAGTTTGAGAAGCACTGCTCTAAGGTGCCAATAAATTTTGCATCCTGATCGAAACGTACACTCCCGCAACCCCCGTTTCGTGGGGAGGGGAGCAGGATTCTAGGAAGCCCATAGCCTGACTGTTGCCAAGTACATGTGGTTTTGCAATCCTTTGTAAGGTCCGTCTTGGGGCCCAAAAACTGACTTTGCAGGGGCCCCTAATACTCTCCACTGCTTGCGTCCATCGAACAGTTTGGAATGTTCGTGTGCATAACCATCATTTTTCTCTATAGCAGTGTAGGCGTATCCATTGGGAGCTTGGGGCTGGCGCTAATAAGCTGGATCCAAGATCTTTTCCTAGGATCAGCCAGTGTCAAGGAAGCCTGTAGATCTACTATGTTCAGGGCCCGAAATGAGCTTAAACTAGCACTGCTCCATACATATATTGTGGCGTATGGTTAGGAGTAAATTCTCGTTCATTTTTCAGGCCACGGTTCATACTTTCATTGGTTTCATTTCAAAACGTGTTCCTGACGTTTGTAATGTGATCTAATACTTACTAATCATCCGGTAGTTATGTCCATTGTAATGTTGTATCATCTTGAAAGAAATATCTTGATTCTTTGCCACTTTTATATATCTGTTTGTCGATTTACATTGCTTTTTAAGAATATTGTCGTGGTGCTTCGTTTTCTCAGTCGGGCCGTGTATTTATTCGTGTAGAATATTAACAGCATTTATTGTGATTTGTTTTTATGCTGATGAATAAGCTATATATATATATATATATATATTCAATGAAAATTACTGTTTTAATGAATTTCACTATTCAAAAATTTCCACTGAAAAGTTTTAGAATTGCAATGAGAGATATAAATCAAAAATTTTATTATATTTTTAACATTAGAATGAAAAAAAAAGGTAATTTATTAAAAATGTTACCCGAATGCTGTTGTCTCACTTAAATATATTATCATAAAATTTTGGGTTTAAATTGAAAAGCCTTTTTAGATTAAGCTATATGATGATTATAATACATTAAAACCTTTTATTTCTCAAATATTTTTCTTGCAATGTATATAAAAATAAATTCCTAAAAGCGTTTCTATTCTCAGAAGCGTTAAAAGTCTTTTAAAAAATAAGCCATATTGAGTGCAACCCTCTTACTTCACTTTAGATATAAATAAAATTTGAGAAAAATAACTTTTATTTACTCAACTGAAGAATTTTACTTGAAAAAAGTGAGAAATATATTAACTGTTGAGACTAAGTTCTTTTTAAATATTTTTTTTATTGCATTGCGCTTCGGGAATCTTTTTAGAATAATTTAATAAATTCCATAAAAGTTTAATAAGGTTGAAAGTTAAATAGATTTTTTGCTAAAAATGATTTAAAAGAGAAATAGAAATGATGTAAAATAAATTTACTCAAAACTTTTAGTAGTAAATAAAATTCATTGCTGTTTCAAGGAAATAATGTTCATTTTACTGCCCTTATGTAATGATATTAAAGTGTACCAAAATATGTATTTCCAGGAAATATATTTATAAATTTCACGAAAAAAATGAAACATTTTTAAAAAGTTTCCGTTACGTTTTATAAAAAACTGTTGTAATAATTATCATGAATTTATTTTCCTCTCAGATGAGAAGAAAATGTTTGACAAATTTTTTTGTGTGAGTGGATGAGAAAGAAAGACATACTGAGTTCTTACATATTGTAATTAAAAGTTTATAATTAAAAAATAAAATTATAAAATAATACTTTGAAATCAGTTATGGTTTTGTATCTAAACAAGCTTACATGCTGGCAATCTTTTAATGAATAATACATAGGAAGAGACATTAGAATTTTGCTTGAACTATAAGTAAGTACTATGCATATAAATAAAGATTAATTATGTGTGCAAGAAATGTATAATGAGTTAAAATATAAAGAATAATTGTTGTTTAATAAATTGTTATTTATGCTTTTAAAAATATTTGTAAAATTTTATATTTCATTAGCGTTTCCTCAACAAAATCATCAAATAAAAAAATATTGTTTTAGAATTTTTAAAAACCTTACAAAAAAAAATTGAAAAAATGCCTTTTTATTAAATTTTAGTTGGTAAAAATTCACTATCAAAACATAAAAACTAATAAAAATATTAACATTTTAAAATAAGTTCTACCTTATATATATTTTCTCGTTCTATATAGACTGTTATTTACATTGAAGCAATAGTTATATGGATGCAGAATTTTTTTTCTTAATTTTCTTTAATATTAGAGAAATTAAAAATTTTTCTATGCTTATATTTAAATTTTTTTTTAAATCAAAGTATTAGTTTTTCTATGTAGAATTCCTTAAATTTTCTGACATAAAATAACACTAGCAAATGTCTGATAACATGTATTAATTTGATAGTAACTTGTATGTTCAATATATATCTATTCATAATTTTTTTTGCGCAAACAAATAAAGCTAAATAAATGTCGTTTATTACTGTTTGTAATTTTATTATGTGAGCAATGTTATGCATTTTCTTACTATAAGCAGTATTAGTCTCCGACAAATTACAGTAAGAGAAAAAGTTTTGACATCTATCTTGGCTTTTACTTCTTTTTTTAAAAAATAAAATTTGCTAAAATGCTAGAGGGGAAATGCTAGATTTTTGTTTTTAAGAATATTACAGAAGAATATTTAAGAATATTTTATATTATCTTACCGATTGTGAGTGAACAGTTGGAAGAAATGTGTGTCAAAGAGAGCCCTAGAGTATTACTTTGAAAGTGATTAGTATAAGATGATTGCATCAGAATAGTAAAATACCTCGACTTACGCGAACCTGAATTTACACGAGTTTCAAATCTCATCGATTCGTCTTCTGTTTGAGCGCTACATACCTCGATTACTAACTCACTGCTTCCGGTTTAGCTAATGTAAATGTTCAGCTGTATCGAACGGAATCGATGCTTAGCCGTAATAATTTATTTTGAGTTATTTATTTCTTATCTACAAAACTGTGTGTTTATTATTAACCCGCGATCACTCGCGTGGGGTGTTTTGTATACCCCGGCAACAAGAAAATATTCCCAGGATTCTAAAAAGAATGCACAGAACCACGATTTTTTCTGTAGCTGCACATTTTAGGTCATTGAACTTTCAGGCCTGATGCAATCCCTCTTTCTCGAACGATTGGAATGTAATGAACTTCAAAATTTATCTCGGGGGCTGAGAACTCCCGCGAGAACTTGAGCATATGTATACAGTCTGCTCTGAATGTTTGGAAAATGATTAAAATATTATTTTTCTATACTTTCTACTATCATTATCTCATTAATTATAAAGTATATTTATTACTGGTATATACGTTTTATATATATATATATATATATATATATATACTGGTTTATGAAAAAATATAAAATTATGTGTTTTAAAATGAAAGTTTTGCATGTTTAGTTTAAATTAATGTTAGTCTCATTTGTATGCAATAAGTTTAATAATTTTATTTGTATAATACAATAAAGCATCTTGTACTTTATAAATATGTATCATAATGACTTAATTTTGTTTTCATAATTAAATACACGTGTTAAAAGTTTGGGGTGTTCTCTACACCCCGCGAGTAACGACGGTAGCAAAAACAGGCACGAGTGACCGCGGGTTAAATGTTATAATTGTTATACGGTATCAATTATATGGATTACATCTACTCAGATTTGAGAGTCAGCCATCTCATTCGAACGAAATCATCGGACAATCTAGGAATTAAGTTTAACAAAATTTTAAAATAAATTTAGGAGTGGATAGTGATGACGTTCAAGAACTGTTGGATTTTTTTCCACAATCAGGAGATGACTATTAATGAGCACATAGAAATGAATAAACTAGGGCAAGAAATTGAAGAACTTGAGTCTTCCCATTTCAATCTGATGATCGAATGCCGGTGGGGAAATTGACATGAGGCCTCAGTTTAATTGAAAAAGAGTTAACAATCTAGAAAATATAGACTCCAATGATGAGCGTATTTTTTGTTTTTGTTTTTAACAAAATAGGGAGTAAAAAATTATTAGTATGCTACGAGGAACTTTTGTGGGAAGAAAAAAATCTTTGAGCTGGCAGATCTTTTCGTTAGATTTTATAACTCTTCATCTACCGACGGTACTTATAAGTACCACTCACTTTAAAATGACATAGAATAACCGTTTTTACGAATATTCTGACGATACTTAGTAGGAATATTCTTTGAAATCCACTCTTCTAAGATATATCAGGTTCTCTGATGAGTATTATAGCGTTTTCATCGCATTGGGAAGATTGTCACTTTTTCCCCGATAAAATAGTTAATATTAAAATGTGTCTAATTTTTTTTGTATGTAAATGAAGACCTTAGAAAACGATTTGACTGTTTATTTTAAGTAAACAGTGTATATAATTAATTGTACTGTTGATTATCTTTAATTAATTAATTAGCTCTAACGGGTTTAATTTCCAAAATTTGAGTAATTTTTTATGTATATCCCTTAATTTTCAATATAGTGATTCAAAAGAAAATATTTCATGGAAAAAACTGCAGTAATTCATAATACGGTAGATAAAGGGTTACCTCTACATCACAAAATAATTTAGTTTTGCAATTTTTTGTATTTGTTTTTTACTTAAGATTTTTTACTTAACATTTTTTTTTTTCTAAATTATTATTTTTTTTCTCCTCCGGCTCCAACTAAAAATAATTTATATGCGAAATTATACCCTGACCTACGTAGTTATCCCCCCGTCCAATATGTTACGTAAGTTCGGGGCATTGTTGTTGTCGTGTGTTTTTATCCTGGGATACATATGAAATACAAGTGGAAGAACATAAACATTCAATACAAACTGAATAACATAGACATTTATTACAGATGATGAACCCAAAATATAACAAGAAGTGGCACTCTGCTTTCCATTCGAGACTGGAATCCATTACAGGCGTATGTCTGACTTCTTTTTCGGAAGAAAATACAAACCTGCCTTACTCGGAATTCGAACCCGAACCCACTCGGTTACAAGCCGAGGGTCATATCCACCATACTGGCTGAGCGGCAATGCGGGGTATAAATATAACTTTTTATACATAAAAGTTGACTGTTTTTAGTAATACTATAAACATGCAAAATTTTGTGAGTTGTTTAAGAAAAATTACTTATTTAACTACATATTGACATCGCTATGCATGTTCACAAATGCAACAAACATTATGCTCACCATTCGGAATGGCAGTAAATCTTACGACAGGAAAATTATTCAACAGAAAATTTAATGTTTCATTAATTTTTAGAAATTTGTCTAAAATAAGGTTAAAACCTAAATCAGGGAAAAGTTTTTTAATAATTGTTTTATTTTTAACCGCCCTGTGTGTGTGTGTTCATTCTAAATGTATTTATATACATAAGACAAAATTTGAGTCGAGGTGCTAAATCAAAAAAATAATTGATAACAAATAAATTTTCCTGCAGTCATCGATAATTATATTCATGAAAGTACAAGAAAACACGTTTAATTAAGAATGTTTGCTTAACAAACGTGGGGTTAACAAGACGGGAACGTGAATAATTCATCATCTTCAGAAACAGCGGTAAATCACTTTCTAAAATATACTCGAAGATATGTAAGTACATATTTGTGTTCTGCTTGAAGATGTATAGGCATGACGTTACGATGGTATAGGTTTTTAATTAACTGAGCTAGTCTGACTTTAGTGCTTCCCAGTAAAACCCCAAAAAGTTGATAAACATAAAAATATATCTAACAGTATTTTCAGCATATTGGCCTTCTAATTAGAAACACGGCGAAGAACATCTGACTAAAGGAGATTTTGTTTAAGGAACGCTCCAGGTTGCTACTTCTACGTGACTCAAAGATCGTTAGTAAAGTCACGGTCAACTTTTGTCGGTGCTTTATCGCGTCTTCTCACGAATCCTCTTGGGGAATCTTTGGGGCCAGAATGGAATTATTTCAATCCAACTCTCTCAAGAAGAAACCGCGATATGCAGATTAGTGAATAGATATATAAGGGAGCTTTAGAATTCGCGAGTTAGTTGAATAGAATTCTTATAGAAGCTGGATAGATGAATAGAAGTCGGAGAGTAATAGAATGGAAGAATAATAGTAGAAGAATAGAATACAAGAGGAGACACAGAAAGCTGCGGTGCTGATTGCAAAGAGATATTGGTAAAGGATTAATTATCGAACGGACTTTAGCTTATTAAGGAATCTACAGTAGATAAATATTCTGAGGTCAATTTCTCATAAAAATAGTGAGTAGGATTTCAGGCGCTATTTACTCAGAATTGATAATTACGTAGTATCACTCCTGATCCTATCCCTCTAGTAAGACTTGTGTTGCGTTGATCAATATATTTTAGACAATAATAAATTAGATCTATTATGGAGAATTTGAGTGATCAATCATTTATTCCTACAAATCTGGGTCGCGTATATGAAGAGATGGTACAACCGGTCCGTGGCGTATCACAAACTTTCCACAATTGTACTTCTACTTCACAAAGCATAAAACTGAGGGTTCTAGAGCAAGGAATCCCGAAACGTACGCCAGTAGTGCAACGTACGTCAACCCCAATACAATACTTCCCGTGGAAATATTAGGTTTGAAATTGTAACTCGTCAGTTTACATGTTCATTACCTTATCAAGCAATCTTCCACTGCGCCAAATTAGTGTTTTTTTTATATGTACCAGTATAACTCTGCATTTATATTCATACTTCATTGGTAATAAAGAAAAGAATAAATATCATTTGGAAGCAATATGAAGAAGTTTATTCATCTTATTAAATAGCGGGAAAATTCTATTACAACTTTCCTCTTCTGGTGTATATTTAAAAAACATTTGTTGTTAATTGATGAAATGAAATTAACTAAAAATTGATTAAATGAAAACATATTGTGTAAAATTCAAATGTAAGACAATATTTTTTAAAAATCTAATGAAGTTTATAAATTTATATCCATGCCCAACTGAATGACGCTAAGCAATTTTGAAATATTTTTCTTTCAACCCTTGCTTTATTATATTCAGCATGTAAAAAGAATACTTACTAACGTGTTCAACGATTCCATCTTATTATTTCAGTTAATTTATTGAAGGTTTTAGTGATCACATAAGATTTCCGAGGTAATCATGAATCCAATCGATTTCGTGATCGCTACAAATTTGAGTCATTCTATCAAAACAAGAATATCACTCATGTATAAATTTTACATTTCGCAAAACTCTCACACTATTGTATTTCATTTAAAACAATTTTGTTATTTAGGCAAACATTTGAGAAACAAATAAAATGAATGATATTAAGTTCCTTTCTCTCTTTTTTTTTATTAATATTTACAAACATACTTTTCCGACACTAGCGTCGGAATAAAAAAGAGGTTCTTTCTATACGGAAGACTTCAGCGATATACACTCCCTTCCAAAATTTAAGCACGAAGATGTAAAATGCAAACAAATCAACAAATACTGCTATGATTGACACAAAATTGGGCAGCAAAGTAGCATATATATTTATACATAAAACAAAATCAATAATTATATACAGAAAGGAAAACAATATTAAATTTTTGTAAGTTATCTGATAGTGTCATACTGTATAAAGTGAAAATATAAACAACATAAAATGAAAAAGGACATTGATAGGGTATGTGATCCCTCCTCATTTGTATGCAAAGTTTACACCTTCTGACCATACTTTCAATTAGGTGGTCAACCACCGCAGAATTAAGCAATCGCCAGTCTTCTTGTAGAGCAGTTTCCAGCTCAATGAGTGTTGCTGGAGGTGGGAAACGTAAAGATACAGCACGGCCGAGAGCATTTCAAAGATTTCCAATGGGATTAAGGTCGGATGAATATGCTAGCCACGCCATATACGCAATCCCTTCACTCTTCAGGTAGTCATCGACGATGTCAGCTCTATGGGGTCGTGCGTTATCATCCATTAAAACAAAAGTAGGGCCAACTGCTGCAGCGTACAATCTCACAATGGGTTCTAGGACTTCAATCCCGATACCGGACAGCCGTCACAGTATCCCGTTTAAAGATGTGCAGGTCGGTGCGGTATCCTAATAAAATTTCTGCCCACACCATAATGCTTCCGCCTCAGAATGCGTGATATTCGGTGATATTTTGGGGCTGATCACGTGTTCCTTGTTTACGCCATATCCTTATACGCTTGTCATCTGGCTCCAGAGCAAATCTTGACTCATCAGTAAACATGACATTGCCCGTCAGACACAGTGCAATTGCGATGTTCTCGGCACCACTTTAATCGTGCCCCTCTTGATTGGACGGATAGAGGAACACGAACTCGAGGTACCCGGGCATACAGTCCATTCATATGTAATCTTCGGGGCGTAAAGTAGCTGCTGATATAGCCTTACCAATGGACGCTGTAATCATAGATGTCATACGTGTGGAGGTCGCTATGCGATTCCGCTTGGCTACAATAGCAATACATCGATCTTCCGCGGGGGTTGTAACCCTTGGGCGACCGCCTACGGGCCTTCGGACAAATGTCTGTGTGGTTTGGAATTGTTTCCATAAACGTGAATTTACAGAATGATGAACGCTGAAGAAAAGAGTAACATCTGTAATCGAATGCCCTGCTTCAATGCACTCCACAGCACGCCAAACCTCAGAATCTTCCATTCGGCTTCTATTCGAAGTCATAGAAACACTTATGTCTTGAAAACAAATTGTACGAAAGTTTTAAACACCTATCAGCACTTACAATCAACTTTTGTAACCCTTCATAAAGCTGGCTTCTTATAAGAATGCCCTTTTTGCATATTTCTTGACATGAAAGCACGATTGACTGTTACCTAACATATTTGCATACTTCCATCTACCTCTGCATCGAATTGCATCCTCTTCAAATCTCTCAATTGCTTCTGGAAATTAGCATTTTCGTCTCCGTGCTTAACTTTTGGAAGTGAGTGTATATGGTTACGGTAACATTACTGTTAGTAAATATTTGATTTTAATTAGAACACGACAAATTTATGTACAGCTTTATAAACAAATATTTATTTTCTGTACAACAATTCTGATAATCTTCTTAAATTTTATTAATGAAAAACACTAATTAATGTAATTTGCAATTAGAACTGGAAATTTTTAAAGTATTTATAGCTTCCACTGATGTTTCTCAGGAATAAGAAATGGGGCATTTCATTGTCTCTTTAGAGGAGAAAATAATTTCTATGTTTTACATTCAGCCATTTTAGAAAAAAAGAAAAAAACACTTACAGTATTTTGAATTATAATAGAAGGTGAATGTAAGTTGCAAAAATGTATAACAAAATATGCTACGATGACGAAGAAGGGATGAAATATTCTATAACTACTGAACTTTAAATAAGCTTCATTCAAAGTACATAAAAAAAAAAAAGAAAAAAAAATAACCGAAGATATTTTAACAAGCAAAAATTTAAAACAGAAAATTGTAGAAAGAGGAACAGCCTGCATTATTTTGAATCAAGAATCTTTAATGCAATTAAGACCTGAATATGAAACCAAACTTGATCATATCCGGCCCAAAAATCACGATCGCGGGTGATTGATACCTCGATTAGGGTATTTAATGAGTCTTTTTCAGAGTGATAATTTCAAATATATGCAGCTACGTAAAAAATCTAAATAAATATCTCATCACTTAATATCGTCTTTTAAATACCATAATTTTGAAAGACCATGAAAGTTTATTTGATATTTATATTTACTTATTAGAAATTAATGTAATAATATTGGAGGCATCAAAGTGTTTAGATCATTCATGGTAGCTCAGAGTAATATGTCAGTGTCATATCACCAACAAATCATTAAAGTTAATTATAAATGTGTTATTACCTTTATTAACTAAT
Organism: Trichonephila inaurata madagascariensis; assembly: GCA_019973955.1. NCBI lineage: Eukaryota > Metazoa > Arthropoda > Arachnida > Araneae > Nephilidae > Trichonephila > Trichonephila inaurata. Next base: position 34,424 of record BMAV01003901.1, on the reverse strand, counting down.
TAGTTAACTCCTGGTATCTAGAAGATCTCTGGTTTCAACAGAACAAATGTGAACAAACTAAGTTTTTTCTGCACTAGTAATGTCCGTTATATTTGAGTGGGTTCAATCAAATATTATGCACCATTTATTTATTCATTTGAAGCGGATATATCATTTTTCTCACTTGTAAAAAATGTCTAACCAATGTGCATTTTTAAAGACAAATTATGGCATGCGTAAAGCTATTAAAACTTTATTAGAAATTTAAATTTAATCAGAATTAATGTAAAAAGAAAATTGAATACATATTATGAAGTTGAGGTTTCATTTCAGGCGAAAGTACATATTTTTAATTATTTTAAAATACCCCAAATATGGAGACGAAATATTCAGAAACATAAGCTCTGTCATCCTGTTTATTTCACCATGATGCAAAAAGGACATCGAAATATACTTATGCTTTCAAGAATCGTGAAAAAAATATTTCAGAAAATTATCGTAGCAATAAGCTTTAAGTATTAAAAATAGGGAAACCACTCGTTATTATCCATTAAATATAACTTATTCCCCCATGCTGTCAAACTTCCTATCACCCCAAGCAATTATACATCAGGAAATATAACTCTACCTCGGTAATTAAAAATCAACCTAATCCTTGACTTTTTCTAATATAAGTAGCTAGGAAAGAGCAAAAGAATGCCTTTTCATTATATTCATTATTCATAAGCAGCTTAAAATCACGCATTTCTAAGAGATTGCCTCCAATTTACTTTCAGAGCAACAGATTAATATTAAAACTAATGAATGGATCTATATATATATCTTCTGCCGTATTTCCAAGTCAATCATCAGAGTCCGGAAGTAATTATTCAAAACGACTTGTCTGATAGCACGATACTGGAAAGAGCCTTAGTTTTGTAACTGTTAATGGGAGGATTTTGAGACTCGATACATGTAACGCACATCAGCTCTTATATGGGGCGGACTTTTAGTGTAGCATTTAAACCCACGACACGACAGAAATAATGTCAGCCCAATTTCACGACCAGGATTACTAGGGTACCACATCCCCGTTATTGTGTAAGATTTATGCTCACTTGTTCTTGTAGAATTTTGGCGTCTGTTATTTCCTGTCACAAGATTGGTATATTTGGATTCTCAGCATTGGTATCTCTTTTTTCCCGTTCGAAATCGGCAGTATTAAATTTATAAACGCCACACAATTCAATACGTTTATAGAAAATAAAGAAAAGACGTGATGTTAAAGAAACAATATGATAAATCGCGACGAATGTTAAAATTCCCAAAAAGAAAATTTTTTTATAAAATAACTAAACCAACATATTAATGATATTTGAAATTTGACGGCAAAACTTAGATAACTGTCGGATTAGAAAATGAAACGGCAACATCGATAATATAAGGAAAAATACTTAGATTTTAGGTTTACTTCAGTAGAAAAAAAAAATAGGAATGTGTTCATAGTGTTTTGTGACTGTTTAAAAATCCTTAACTCAGCTAGGCTCCAGCGAGATCTCGAGACCATTCACCCTAACGGCAACAAATGTAGCAACTTATTTTAGTAGAAAGTTGCAATATTAGCAAAGCAAAGTCGTTTTTTCACTAAAAAAGTCTCAGTTCATTGAAACACGTAACAAGTATTGTTTTAGGTATCATACTATAGTTTGCAAAGCACAAAAAAAAAAAAATCTCTCAATTACAAGAGTTCATACCATCGGCAACTCTCAACATGGTTAATGCTATGATTAAAGAATCGGCTGGAAATCTAACAATATAATTAGTTTGAGAAGCCAATGCATAATTCACAATCTCGACGACCAGTTTGTGGAGAAAAGTAATTGAAATAAATTCATTTTGAAACTAGATGAAGCTATCGACAGCATCAAGGATGCACATCTTATATGATTGTGTATATACGTTTTTTAAATGGCGTTATATTATTAATGAAGGTCTGTTTTATATAAGAGTATCACACACACACACACACACATCGGCAGCGCCAAGTATGAAGACTTTTTTATAATATTTGAGAAGTATATTACTTAAAACGGCCGAGATTGGAGAAAGTGCACTAGCGTACATACACATACTGCTCATTGAATATCCGGTCGTTATGTATTATTACAAACTCTTATTTTTACAGGAAAGCATCCCATGCAGTGTGGATTCATTGCATTACCGTTATGGAAATGTATGCATTTAATTCGATTAGCTTCAGTCGAATCTGGTATTAGTATGTGTCGCAGACGTAGTAAAACCCACAAAAGAGCGATACCGCAGAAAGCAAGACTTTTCTAAAAGCTACTACCTGTATGTGAGGACATGTAGGTTAAACTCACAGCCCAGTTATACTATTGTACTTCACGATGTCTTTCACTTAGCTTCGTCCCATCTACAATGTTTCAGCTGCATCAAAAAATTAACTCCTTCTTGAAAGAGGATGGTCATGCGAGAATTTTGCCAAATGAAATATTTTTCTGAAAACTAGCATATTTATGTGATATATTTGATGAAATAAATGCTTTGAATATGTCTCTCTAATATATCTTCTTGACACTAGGGGAAAAGTGCTTAAGTTAAAGATGCAGTTTTGCATAAGAAAAGTGAATGACGGGAGAGCTCAAGAATATTTTTTCTACATTGTACTAATTCACAAATTCTAATAAAATTATTGTTTTGAAAGAATTGCTCTATCAGTTCTTACAGAACACCTTTCAAAACTCACTAATTAATTCGCAAAACCGTGAAAAGTAAGGAAAATAAATCTGTGTCAAGATATCCTTTCCCGCTCCCAGATCTTATGCTCAAAACACAAAAGTGATTGAACTGTCTTAGTTAACAACCTGAAAAGAAGAGTTTCTTGCTCAAATTTAATCAGCTTTTGGATTTAAATCAAAATTTAGTTTCCAGCTTTAAGCTCGAATTCACTAAAAATCCGTATTCCCTTGGCAACATACTATCAATGCAAAGTTGGATTTTAAGCTGTCACTCTAATGAAGACCAAATATCGTAAGAATGTCAATTCGGAGCAAGAAATGAGATAAAGTATATCGAGTTTTCTTCCACGATTTGAAAAATAGCGTCGAGAATCAACAAGCTCATCCATCACATTGAATTTCTAACTTGTAACTGAAGGTTTTTATTTGTATCAAACTTATATATGTTTTCTTGTCATTTAAATTTGTCTATCTTTTTCACTAAAATGAAAAGTTTATGTTATAGTATAAATATTGCAACTGAGACACCATAAAAAAATAAAACTGCATGCCACTTACTGAAAAAAGTGTTGGAACTTTTAACTTGTTAAAATACTAATATGTATATTTATTTACACTGTGGAAGCCTAACTAGTGTACTATAGACTTTTTTATTTCTTTTAATTTCATTCATTCCTTGAAAGTAACTCGGCTATGCCAAAAGCAATTAACACTAGAAAGACGGAAATTTAGTATTGTTACGAATTTTGTGTAAATAGGGTAAATAATTTGTATTTGAGTGTTTAATGCATTTATATTACTCTATGTTATGTTTATTTCACATGTTAAAGTTGTACCATTCACAAGCAATGCCGCCCCTTACGTTATAATGGCGATTCATTGAAAACTTGGCGAAATCTTGGCGCTAGAGCCAAGTTGGCATCATTTTTGTCGACCAAGTTGGCGACTTTGGTGACCATGTTGACGAATTCGGAATCCTCTGGAATCTTCTAGAAAGTAGTAGGTCTCTCCACTAATATCACGAGCGGCTATATTCCTGGAAGCTATTGTCGCGCCTATAAATAAGATGCTAGCCGGGACAGCGAGGAGTCTGGATTAAACGAGCGAGTAGTGAGGATTGTTTTGTCTAGCGATTAGCTCGGCTGTGTTTGTGAATAATCTTTATTTACGTGTATTTTTAAACACTCGTGATTGTGTTTAATTGCTGTTGAAAGTGTGAAAACCTTCGGGGATTTACTCTGTGAATATTGCTGCTGAATCCTGCATTTAAAGGATTGGACTTTTGTTAAAAAATTCGCATCGCTCTTGAAGAACTGTTTATTTTCATTGTCATTGTTATGCATAAAATCCACGAACCCTCGGATCTACGTAACAGTATATACCTTTATTGCCCAAAAGCAGTCAAAATGTCTGCATTGTGAAAAAATTAACTAATGTGTAAAGAAATTTGTTTAAAATTAGTTTTCAATATCATTTTTATATTATTTACAGTCATATAACAAGTTATTAGGAAATATTAACAGCTAAATGCATGGCCCGGCGTTGCACGGGCTTTCTCTACTTTATAAATTTTCCAATTGCTTCACAAAATCAGCACTTCTAATGCCCTTTTTCAAAATGACTTCCACACCCCCTCCTCCGCTTAGCTCTAGAGCTGCGGTAGCCCAGTGGTCAAGGTATCGGATCATGGCAGGCATGTCATGAGTTCGAGCCTAGTAAAGACCCTTCATGTAGAGCAGCGATGCACGTTAAATATGTCGATAGATGAAACTTCCTCTCGTTGGTGTGGTAGTTAGGAGAGGGGGTGTCAGCTCAGGTGTCATCCACGTCACTTGAGCGTGGTTTAAAATTACGTGATCCGTCACCAAAAGCCCTGGTGTAGCTGAACAGTTCGACGTTAATGTTCACTCACTCACCCTCCGCTTAGCCCAGCGTTGCTCGGGCTTTTACCGAGTGTATAACTTAAAATTCCCTGTTTTTTCGCTTCTTTTCTTTGTCAGACAGGTTTATTTCTCCCCGGCGTTGCACGAGCATTTTTAAATGCATAACAAATTGTCATAGAAATTCCTATTCCCCTCCCGCTATCAGCCGTTCCTGGTATGTGTGTGTGATTTCTATATTAACGTCATTACAAAATTTGCGTGGTAATTTCCCACAATTAATTATTACTGCCCTTTTAAAATCTTGGCTACCGCTGCAGACCTGCTGTTGAATCTGTCGAGAGCTTAAACGTTCTAGCGTTGGTGTGGTATGTTAGTGAAGAAAGGTAGGTGCCAGGTCAAGTCTCATCCTCGTCACTTGACAATGGGTCAAAGTGTTGAGGTGCGTCACCAAAAGCTCTCGAGTAAGTGAACAGTGGGGCTTTAATATTCACTCACTTACTTTGCAACTTCTTAGGCCCCGGAAACGAAAATGTACCTTTTTGAAAATAGTTGTATGTTGAAAAAAGTAGAAACATTTTTATATAATTACAAACTTTCACAACTATATTAAATGTTGAATTAAAATTGTGAGCATTTTTTGAAATGTTCGATACACGGGGAAAAAATTTCATGCAATTATTTTTATAAATAAAGAAGTTATAAAAAATTTGAATTTGTTAAGCACTTATTAAATATTTAAAATTTGAGTATTTTTTTAAAAATTCGTTAAAAGAAGTTTTTGGTACTTTGAGTACTTTTTAAAAAGATCATAAAAATTAAGCGATGACGTTGTTTTGAACCCGGGTACTATCTGTAAAAGTAGAACGCTCTTGCCGAACACGTCACGAATTTCTCGGGAAAAAAAGAAGTGAAAAGACCTTTAAAATAAAAGGAAGAGAGATATTCAATTTCGCCAAGTCTGGTGATTTTTAATATTTATAGGCGCATCTTCTTTTCTAGTGTAACCTTTCATCAAACGAGATGGATACAGAGGAAAAGTTACTCCTTTAGTGCCAAACCCTTGGCTATTGTAAAACTGCGTTATTTGTTAATTCTTTTTCGGGCTTCATTTTTAAGATAATGCTTTCAAACTTCACATATCGATTGCAACAACGGTAATTTTTAAACAATAAATGTAACAAAAATAATGCTTAAATATTTCTCGCAAAAAGGGAAAAAAACGAAAAACACATTTTTTTTTTAAAAAAAAACCCGTAACTTTTAAGCAATTTTTTCAAAATATTTGTACAAATTACGGAGATTATCGTTCTATACACGGAAAAAAAAGTTTCGTGAGATTATTTTTATAAATAAAGAAGTTATTAAGTATTTAAATAAAATTTTGAGTCTTTTTTTGAAGAATCGTAAAAAAAAAGTTTTTGACATTTATTTTTTAAATTACTGATTCTAAGAGAGAAAAACATGCACTTTTTTAGTGTAGAATATCATTTCATTAACGCGAAAGAAAATGCAAACGGAACGATTTAGATATCATTTTCATCAAAACGTATCGATTTTGACTTATTTTGGGAAAAATCGTAAAAAATAGAAAATATCATTATTTTGTAAATAGAATTATACCGTATCGTGGCTAAGTAAATGATCTTTCAGATTCTGTAATTGTTTTTTGTCTGAGTCTCATAAAAAAAATTAGATAGGGTTTTAAAAACATCGGGGATAAAAAAAAAAACGTCGAAGAATTGGAACTTCGCTAAACTCGTTCCGAAAAGTGGCTCGGCGGTAAAAAATGCCAACAGAGGTAAAATAATTATGCATTTTAAGGTTTTTAATTAATATATTTTTAACTAATTGCAATATCAGAATATAAATGGTCAAAACGGATTCCTCGGATCATTCCCGTTCTCTTGGTACCTTTGGTGAGTTTCTGCATCACGTGCAGTTCGTGAGAAGATAGATATACGTAGATAGTCAGATAGATAGATACGTTCTTTACCTACGAATTTTAATAGTGTAGATAAAAAAAATTTACTTCATTTGAAAATGTATTCCAAAAAGAAATTGTGTCATTATATACGTAATTTTTTTCGAATTAAAATTAAAAAAAGCGGTCAACATGACTTCCTAGGACAATCTATTGTTAAAATAAATTACCGTATTTTGCTACCTATTATTTACTAGGTTATAACTTTATGAACTAATTCTCGAATTAAATTTTTATTGGAATTCTTGAATGCATATAACATAGTTTGAACATTATATCTAGTGAACAAAAACTATAATTCTGCTCTAATTAAATTTAAAATAAAATGATAAGCAAATTAAGCATTATTGTGATTAATATGCTTGTAGCCATAGTAGACTCTATTTTTTTGTTTAAACAAAGAGATACAGTCTCTTAGTTAAAATATTAGAAGAAATAAAATTTCTAGAATTGATTTTTTATTGTTCTCCACTCTAAAGCAACTTAAGAACTATTGGCGATGGACCTCATAATTTTAAACATCGATCAGGAAAAACGTGCGAAATATCCGAGCTTACCCTACTCAACATACTTTCACATCACACCAATATAAGGGCTTAGAACCTTTTAGAACCCTTAGATTTAATGTGAATCATATCTTTTACACCGCAGGTCTTCAGTTGTACTAGGATTCAAGCCCCGGATTTGGGAACCCTGATCATGGAAAGAAAGTACAATATATTGGAAATATGTAACGCATTTTTTTCCTGTAACAAAAAAATGTGAAAGTATTCTTTATTGAACAAGCAGTCTATCTTATTTCATATTTTCTGATTAAAATTTAATTTGTTACCAAAATGATTTATAATTAAGGAACTATACTAATTTTCCTATGCTCTTAGAATTTGGGGGTTCAGTGAAAAAATAAATTATGAAACCTGTTTTGTTTTTGTTTCATTATATGAATCATATTATTTTACTGAACATTGTACAATTAAATTAAATGTCTTCAAATGAAAAATGCCTAAACATTGATTACAGATACCGAATTCTGCCGATTATTCCAACTTCGATCAGATCAATTCAATTTAATACAAATCCTTGAATTTATTTGCAATATTGCGAACAAAATTATTAACTCTTACATAATACAAACTATTGTTAACAGCTACACATAATATTGTTAACCCGCGATCACTCGCGCGGGGTGTGTTCTGTATACCCCAGCAACAAGAAAATCGTCCCAGGATTCTAAAAAGGATGCGCAGAACCACGATTTTTTCTGTAGCTGCACATTTTAGGTCATTCAACCTTCAGGCCGGATACAATCCTTCTTTCTCGAACGATTGGAATGTAATGACCTTCAAAAGTTTATCTGGGGGGCTGAGACCTCCCGCGAGAAGTTGAGCATTTGTATACAGTCTGCTCTGAATGTTTGGAAAATGATTAAAATATTATTTTTCTATACTTTCTATCATTATCTCATTAATTATAAAGTATATTTATTACTGGTATAAACGTTTTATATACTGGTTTTTGAAAAAATATAAAATTATGTGTTTTAAAATGAAAATTTTGTATGTTTAGTTTAAATTAATGTTAGTCTCATTTGTATGCAATAAATTTAATAATTTTATTTGTATAATACAAAAAATACCTTGTACTTTATAAATATGTATCATAATGACTTAATTTTATTTTCATAATTAAATACACTTGTTAAAAGTTTGGGGTGTTCTCTACACCCCGCGAGTAACGACGGTAGCAAAAATAGGCGCGAGTGACCGTGGGTTAACTATATTATTTTATGTTATTACTCTTACTGTACAAAAGACGAATAGTAAATTCAACGACAGAGAAGAAAACAGTAAGGTTAGACACATAATCATGAATCCTGTTAACTTAAATATCATGAAAATGATTATCAGCTGATTTCAGATAAACATAATGTGTTTCCAATAGAATTACTGTTATTGCGTGCAGAGAGTATAACACAAATGGTTGACGAGCATCAATCGAGTTTCTCATCTCGCCTGGGGCAAAATGTGACGTCGGGCGTTTTGAAGAGGGGGTGTACCGATATTTCTGAATGCGCGTTCTGTAGATTATGAGCGCGCGCGCTAAATACTTTTAATCATTCATGTCAATGTAGTAACAAATTTTTATTTATAAAATAAGGATGCACTTATAGATACATTATTGATCTCAAACTCAATTTATTCAGACGGCAAATAAATTCTAAATCCAGATATTACATTTTCTTGCGCCGAGTTATCGTCGGGTATTAGAACATTTTCGTTATGAGTATGTTTGAAAATAAAATATGGATGATTTGAAATTATAAAGAAAGTATTTAAAGACACATTTCGCTAAAGCTCTAAATCATTTGTAGGAAATCTCAAAAAACGATCCTGTGGATGTTAGTACTCTAGAGACTGCCTTTAAACAATTGAAAGACAACAGTAATAAATTAAGATAAGCTGATGATTCTATTTTAGATTTAATGATTCACATAATCAAAATTCAGTCAAGATGCTTACGACTAAAAAAAAAGAAACTAGAAGAAAAAAAAAAATGTTCTGGCAAACTGATTGTTTGTGTGGCAAGTGAGTGTAAACAATGCTTTGAATGGAGGTGCTTCAAGACTAAGGGATTACATTAAACAAAATCATAAAATTGTCAACGCAAAAATTTTGACAAGACTCACCTTTCAAAGATAACTTTTATTCAGTTTTCGGAAGAGTTAGCCTCCTGATCGAGATTTCGAAACCAGTTTAAAGAGAAAATATGAAGATAAAGTTGTTGAAGAAGCAAACAAGTTCCAGAAAGTTCCTATTTTTTGAGCAAGGGAGATTAAAATTTTCCTATGCTTTCTGAAGACTACAAGAGAAAGCTTTGGAGTATCTGAAATAGTGGTTCGGTCAAGAAAATGTCTTGATTCAAGAATATGTGACTGAAGTCTTGAAGCTAGTGCTACAAAATTTGGAAACTCAAATAATTAATTTTCCATCTATCTGTGATAAAATAGAAGTTCAAGTACGTGCCTTGGAATCGTTGGATATTATTAAGAAAAAGCTCATGGTCATGTTATTTCCGCTTGCGGAATTTTCTCTTCCCTTCTGAAACTTTATTTGCCTGGGAAAGATATGTTGGCTATATATTCATTAGTCGAATTAGGTAAGCAATGCCCATGATTCTGTTATGAATTTTCGATCTATTGAATTTTTCTGAGTAGATAATTATGACTGCGCTAAGTAGATCTAAAACGGCTAGCGCTAAGGAAAAATTTGGCAATTTTTCTAATACTAAAACTGCTGCAAATTTATTTAAAGTTAATTTTGAAGATAAGAAATAATTTAAATTTCAGAATCACGATACTAACTGTATATTTTGTGAAAATTCATGGGTCTCTTAGGATTGTAGTGAAAAAGTTTCTATGACTTATGATTCTAAAAAAAATTCTGTTATGAAAATAAATGCATGTTGCATTTGTTTAATAAAAAGTCCTATATCAAATTCTTGTAAATTAAAAGTTAAATGTATCATTTTCAATGAACGGAATTTTTCTGTATTGTGTTCAGAATTGTCTATGAAATCTACCTTGCGAAACCACATGTGAAAAAACCGAGATTAACACATCAACTAATTTAACAATTGCTAAAATGTTTTGGTCAATCAATTTTGAAAACTTGTGTAGTTATTTTGAAAAATGGAAATAAAAACTGGTTAGAGTGAGTGATATAATTGACACAGGGTCTCATAAATTATACATTAAAAACCTATCACCGAAGAATCGGGGTTTAAATCAGAAAGAGAAGAACTGTTTCATTTTCTTTATTTGGAAAAACCAGAACTAAGATTTGTAAAAATCTATGCTACACAATTGGTTTAATGATCTTGATAATTATTACAATTTTTATTAGATGTGTTTGGTCAAGAAATTATTTGCAAATGACGTATTTAGAATTAAAAATAGCCTTTGGATAAAGGATCTAAGAGATATATATTAGTTCACTCTCTAGAACTAATAATAAGAATTGAAAAAGCATATGCTACTTTAGTGTTTTTGAGCATAATATATGTTGACAACGCGCGTGTACTAGCGAAAGCGCAAATTGTTCCTTTAAAAGACAATTTTTCCCCGATTGGAATTATACAGCTATGCTATACTTACTTCAGTCTAGTTGTAACTGAAATGAGCAGTTTAAATTTGCCACATGGGCATGTTTATTATTTGACAGATTAAACAGCGGTGTTGGCTTGGATACAACTTAATTTAGTATGGGATTTTAACCGAGTGAAAGAAATAAACCTCTCTGATGCTGCTAATTGATATCACGTGCATTCAAATAAGAATTTTGCTGCCTTACTTTCTCGGAGCTACAATGAGTAAGATATCATTCACTTAGAATGGTGGACTTAGACTCTACGAGAGTGAGAATGAGCGGTCTAAATCTAAACTGGAACCTGATTAAAAAGTGATTAAAATTGAGATAAAGTAGATTGTTTTAATTAATATTACTTATGAAAAGCTGATTGGCACTGTAGATATTTTTCATTTTATTCAAAGGTTACTCGCGTGGTTTCTTGGTTATTTCAGTTCTTGAAAAATACCAAAAAATAATCAATATTGATAAGACTTTTGAAATAAATCTTTCGAATTTGAAAATATGGGAAAGGTTGTGATTAAATTAATACAAATGGAAAACTTTTCGGAAAAAAGAGTTGAGATATTGTGTTATTTGAAATAATTTGTAGATAAATTCGGAATTTTGCGTGCTAGAACAAAAATTAGTTTTCGTGAAGATGCGAATAATTTTAAATATCTCATTATTTTAAATAAAGATTATCTTGTTGTTCAGTTGATGATCGTGCGTAAACAAGAGGAACCTGTGCATGCAGAGATACCTTTAGTTATGATCCATTTGCGTGAAAATATTTGAATTTTAATTGCACGAATATTGGTTAGACAAATAATTCTAAAGTGTACTCAGTACGAAAGATATTAAAATTAAAAAACAGAAGTTGTGCCAACATCTTTACCGAAAGATAGAATATGCGTCTAAAATATTTCATATTTTAGGAGTTGATCTTGTTGGTCCACTTCATTTGAAAGATAAATGCATAGACTGGGTCGTATTGTTTAATTGCGCCGTATTTCGTGCAGCTCATTTAGAATTTATTACATATCTTTCAACAGAAGACTGTTTATTATCTTTGAGGCAGTTTATTTCGAGAAGAGGCAGAACACTTATTAATATATTGATTGGGATTTTGTAATAATAAATGCACACGTTCAGAAAATAAGATGGAATGTTTAAACCTCCAAGGGGTGAGTGGGGTATAGAGAATTTGGGAAAGGAGGATTCGAATGTTGAAACATTTGAGAAAAGTGTTAGGTAAAGCTTCTTTATGTTACGAAAACTTTTATACAATAAAATGTGACTGATATTATATTATAAAAAGTCTAGACCTTTAACCTATGTTCCTGAGGATATCGATGATTTGTCATTGTTAACATCAGTTATATTCCTACAAGAAATCTCAATGCTTCAGTCGTAACTGCAATAGGTATTATATACCATCCAGAAATTAATAAAAGAATTCAACATGCTCAAAACGCTACAGAACATCTTAATTAGAGATTTTGAATAAAGTATCAATGCTAGGTGTGAACGTAAACTCAATGTCAATTGAATTACATATCATTAACGATAGGAGATTTAGTTCTATTAAAAAATAACCTAAAAAAGTTCTATCATAGCTCGCAAGAATAGTTAAACTTTCCAGGAAAAGAGGCACACGTTAAAGTTACTGGAATAAAAACCGAGACTGGGGAAAACTGGTCAACCAGTGCACAGACTGTACAATGAGGAACTACAATAACCAAAATTTCATTTATTCGAAGACCAGAATGATACTGTTATTCAAACTAGAAGCAGAAAAATAGGTATATCTCCTAAATGTTTGTATTTTCATTTTTGCTCTGCTATAGATTTCTGTTTTGTTTTAGTATGAGAATTTCCTTATTACCAATGTAGTATTTTTGGTATTATGTACCTTTAATGTTATGTTTGAGTTTTCACAGCACACCGATTCAAAGAGGGGGGGGGATATATTGCCTAAGCAGATGAATAGTCAGAGAGTATAACACAGATAATTGACAAGTATCAAGAGTTTCTCTTGTCGCCTGTGTCAACGGGTGACGTTGGGCGCTTTGAAAAGGGAACGTACGAATTTCCCTGGAAGAGTTCGGTAGAATCGGATGATTAGGAGTGTTCGTTTTAAATGCTTTTAATCATCTGCATGTAAACATAGTAATAAATTTTTATTTATTAAATTGATAAGCCTTCATCGCCACATTATTGACTCTAGACTGGATTAATTCAGATGATAAATGAGATCTAAAATAAAGATATAATATAATAAGTGTTCTTTTTTGAAACTTTTAAACTGATTCTTAATTACCTCCAACTTTTTTCATAACCTCTGTCTTTGCAATAATTACCTTCATCCTTCTTCATAACACGTTTCTTTTTAATAATTGCCTTTCTCTTTTTACTATCATTTCCTTCTAAAATCATGTAATTGTTTGGTTTATAGTGCAACGTTAACAAATAATTAATCAATCGAACTTTCTGCAATCCCTATTAAGTTAGTTTCTAAATTATTCTGTATATATAAAAACTGCAATAACAACATTTATTCTCACATCAGCAGCTATTCCTTGCTCAACATGGCCGATTGGTTATCAACTTATAATCCTTGTCCCTCCCCCTTGAAAAATTCTCCACAGTAGTCTTTAGAAATGAGAGATACATACGTAAGGTTAGCGCAAAATTTTATTTATTACTATGATGTGGTCAATATATCTGGATAAAATTAGTATGCTCATTAATTTATCCTTATTCATACAATGTCGAAAATTACAACTAATGATATTGTTTTGATTTCAGACCCGAATACTGAGAAGACAGATACTCGCAGTGTGATTAAGTTCTTTTATTGGAGAAAGATTACAGTTTCAGACGAATCTAAAATGAAATGATAATTTTATAAAAATGATAGTCCATCATAGGACTGTTATGAGACAGAGAAGAATTTTTCAAACTGACCACATGGGCCTCACAGATGTTCCAAGATATAGAAGACCATCACAGGCAGATGCTGTTGCCACAGTGAAAAAAAAATTTATCTTCAAAATATTAACAATGATTATATGAATGAGGTAATTTTTGAATATAATAATAACCATGGATGATTTCTGGATCCATGAATATGATTCAGAGATAAAAAAAAAATTGTAAATACATGGAGGAAAAGACAATAACTCAAATCCCTTGAAGAAAGCTAAGCTCAGACGTCTGCAAGGAAGATTATGCTGTCTGTTTAGGAAACCATCCTAGAATCTTCTGAAATGATTACCTATCACCTATTACTGTTCACTATTGAAAAACTGTGGGATGTTCTTATTAAGAAATGGTGGGGTAAAAACACCAAAAACGCCTCTCTTCTAGCTAGCAATACATCTGCTGTCTCATCTCAAAACAATTAACGAAGTGTAACATAGATATTTTGCCACAGCTATCTTATTCTCCCTAACTCATTCCAAGCGACTCTTCTTCTTATTCCCAGAAATATACATACATAAATCTTTTCGGAGTCGAAGATATGGCAAACAATGTTGTAGAGGTATGGAACAATGATTTTTGGCGCCATTCGCTGATTTCTAAAATTACTGTGTTTGACAGGTCAAGAAACGATGATAGTTAATCTGTAGATTGTGAGAGATAGATAAGTCTTAATATTAACAAAGAAATGTTTAGTGTCTGTTCCAATCATTTTTAGTAATACTTAAAATTTTACTATTTCCCATGTTGACAATTGAAAATGATTAACATGCAGATAGCATATGTAAAAAACATCCAATTTGTGCGAAAGGTACACGTGCTGGGATACATAACTTGTTATCATTTCAGCGTATGTGCCTAAAAGGGAAAATTGCACTGAGAGCTTTTGATTTAAACATCAAATTCGATTGTTGATTATTTGTAAGATGGTTGTATTATGATTCGTTTAAGATGGAGGAATTCCTAGCAGAATATGTTGGAATTCCCAGCAGCACTTGTTGGAAATTAACCGTTGTAGGATCACACCCCTAACTGGAATTGTGATTTATCTTTCCACTGCTCGTGTTGATGGGACCCCACGACTGCCATGCAAATATGAAATTGTTACGTTTAAAAGGTACATAGTGAACATCATGCATGACCACATTAATGAATCCATAGTGCACAGTAATTTACCTGATCAGATACACCTCAGAAAAATATTTTATGAAGGCAAAAAGCTGTCAATAACTAAAACTAAGAAGCCAATTTAGCAAATTCTGGTTACTCCGTTCTGCACTTTGCGTTTTTCTGCACGAAAAAACAGTAAGTCTATTACCGATGCACCTTGTTCAAAATACTGAAGAGTGGTTTCAACAGCTTTTAGTTCTTTACTATGTGATATTTGAGGAATTTGTACTATGTGCGGAAAATTGAATGGGTCTGCACGTGGATATTTTTTGACTTACAAGAGTGTGCTGGGTTATCGAGTATCTAGTTCCAGGAACTCTACTATATAACAACTGTTTTATTTTTTTAAACTAATATTAAAGAATAGAGTTAATTTTAAAAATACTTGGATGATTCTTCAATTTCATTAAATGTAATAACTATGATAATGACTTATGAAAATGCCTAATTTTATTTTAGGAAAGGAAGAAAACAAGTTAAATCTGATTTAAAAGAATGATTAAGTACTGATAAAAAAAAGTAAGATTGTTTTGTGATAGAAAACATAAGAAAAGAGGAGAAATTAGTTATTTGAATTCTCGTCTAAATAACGCTGACAAATTGTTAATACTTCTTCGCAACTTTTTTTTCAGTTCATATTTTTTATAGATATAAGTTTTGAAAGAAAAAGAGCAAGAGCTTAACATTTTTATAACATATGAAAAGCCCTTTATATTTTTCTAAGTTGCTATGAATAAGTGACATTTTATAGGTTGTTTAAAAATGTTTTTCTATTTTTGTAATCTAAAAGGTTAGGATTATGCTCTACATAATGAGTTGTTAAATTGTTACAATAATTGCATCAAATGTATATCGACTTGATATTTGAAACCATGTAAACAAGGGCTTAGCTACCACCGTAGCAGCCGTATCCATGATACGTGGCCCCCAACATGTGTAACCACATTCCCACTAATAGGGTTCTCATATCTAAGAAAGGGTCCCGAAGGAATTTTGATACAGAGCTTTTTCAGAAATGGCTACGCCAGTGCGTATATACATACAGGGTGGTCCCAAATTCTTGGTACAAACTTTAAGGGTAGGTAGAAAACATTGTCGCAATCGTTTATTGTATAGTAATGTATGGGCGCAATTGTCGAGATGAGGGGCAAACAGGAAAAATAAAAGATAAGAGAACTGGTGTTATATCGGTTGTTGCCTGATGGTAGGGGGCAGAAGATGTTTAGCCACTGTTCAATATGATGATGTATTCTCAGTAGATGAAAGCGCCATTCTTAGTTGTGCTGACTGTACTATGGGAGTCTTTTCATGTACCGAAAATGCAGACATGCATTACATGTACGGCCTTGCAAATGGTATTGGTAAAGCTGTGGTACGCATGCCTCACGCGCAGTTTCCTGATCGACAAATTCCGGATCACGGAATTTTTCTGGGGTCACATCGTCATTTTCATGAAACACGTTCATTCCACGTCACCAGGCGTGAATCTGGTCGACAAAGAGCTGTATGCAGTCCAAGCCTGGTAGAAAGCTTCTTGAACGTTGTGACTGATAGACCAGTCAAGTACAAGATCTGCTGCTCAACACGTAAGTGTGAATTATCAGACCGTTTGTAAAGAGTAAAAAGGAAAATCGTTTACATTTCTTCCATTTTTAGCAAGTACAAGCTTTGAATCCAGCAGATCATCTACTCCGACTACCAGTGGAAGGTACAGCAATATGAACTGCATAGCTCTTGTGCTGAATAGTCACGACGCCATCAATAAACACTTTGTCTTTCCTTCCGTCTCTTATTTTTTTGTGTTTGTACCTCACCTCGTCACTTTCGACCATACATTACTATACAATAAATGATTGTTAAAAAATGTTCTGTACCTACCCTTAAAGTTTGTAATATGAATTTGGGAACACACCCTACATAAAAGATTGTAGTAAGTATATCGTAAGTAAAAAACATCAAAAAATGCTCAAATATTTGCTTGAAATAAACACTAATGTATCTTAAAGAAATCCTTAAAACATTTTAACCTCCAGGTAAATGTTAATGTTCCTTAAGAATTTCATTCTGAAAGAAAATTATTTCTCGTACGCTTTTTTATGATTCTTTCTATACGTGAGAAAGCGAGAAAGTTCAGAACATCGATCCAGATTACATTCGTAAGGAATATTTTTCTTTATAAATGTAATTCTTAATGTCATTGTACAAATCAATTGCCCTTGAGGGATACAAAACACAAATTCCTTACAAAGGAATGTCAATATATTTTTTCTCTAATTACTTCTGGTAGTTATTTCAAATATGATACTTATTCTTTCCTTGTGTTATTATAAGGTAAAAAAATATTTGGCAAAAACCAAACGTGTTATATTCTTATCGAATATTTTTTCTTACTGTAGATATTTAAAAAGGAAAGAAAAACGAGTATTATTTAGTTTGTGAAAAACTGCTATCTGTTTATTTAGCCTTGAGGGATGCCTACATACATACCAAAGTTTAAGATAGGGTATTTAATATTTCTTTCGTTTCCTTCCTTGGAGTATATTATTTAAGATAGAAAAAAAGGTAATATAATATGTAGAACTTTAAATAAAGCTGCTGCTTAAGCAACAGTTATTAAATTACATTAAATTAACAAACATTTGCATTGTATTGTTACAGAATTGCATTCGTAATTGTTTTATTCTTTTACTATATAATACAAGAAAGTATGTCCGTAAGCTAATATTTATTCAGACAAAACTAAAATAAGGGATATTATCAAAATACAGAATATGTCCAATGAGTGTTTGTGGAAGATATTTTTAATTTATATATTCTTAAAGATTCAAAATAATCTTTTCCAGAATACACTCTTTCACTACTTATGTTTTAATTTGATTTCCCCCTTAACTTTTAGAGATCCTTTTCCCTGTTTTTTACCTTCTCTTAAATTCAGTATTTACTCGTTTAATATGTTTTCCTTTTAGCCTAGTAATAAAGATTTTATTTCAAGATTTTACAAAAACATTTGAAAAATGAATTAAAAATAAAAGAGAAAAAAATTAATAGTGAAAAGTAAAATTAAAAAAAAAAATACCGAATCAAATCGACACTTCCAATACTTATAAAAGAATTAAAATGTATTATAATTATGAAGAGTATATTAAAGAGAATTATATTAAATCTTTTTTAGTGGGAGTATCGTTGGAAATTTACGGTATAATTATGTATGATATATATATATATTATAGACACATATATAATACTTTGTAATATATACAGTGGTGGCCAAAATTGTGGATACTTTTTTAAATTGTTAAGTATTTTTAAGTTTGTATGCTTATAGAAAATGTTACGTTGCACAAAATGCTAAGTATTTCATATAATTTTAAAAGGAATTTAATACTAAATTCAACACAAAAAACAAAATTCAAATATTTGCAACGCATAAAAAATGCTGTAATAACTGTCGATGTACATTAAATACAGATGATAGCAGTGAGTTTTTAGAGCTTAGGGAGATTGCCTTTATTCTTTATTACAACTTCACATCAATGTTTCATTGAGCTGAAAATAGTTTTAAGGTCTCCTTTAGTTATTACATGATTCCTGAGAACAATTATATACTTATTTAGTTCATTTTTATTTCATGGGTTCCTTATTCGGACAAGAGTTTTCAAACGTTGACGCAAGTTTTCCACTGGATTGAGGTCAGGACTGTTTTCTGGCCAGGATAACATTGATACTTCGTCAAAAAGCAATGACATCAAGTAAAAGAGTAGATTTGACTCATGTGTGAAGAGAAAGTGGTATTTCCTCTGTTAAAATTACATAACGGGTGGGTAATTTAGTGACTAAATCTGGAGACTGAGAGTTTTGTTTAAGATCTCAGGAGACAAACTTAATTAAAAAAAAAACAGGAAAAATAGCCGAAAAAGGTGCACCACATCTGTTAATAACAGAAAAACAAAAATACAATGTTCCAAAGATAAAAGAATTTCATGGATATCCATCAGTAGGGATCTGAGTGATGCTGGTGTTTCTGTCAGTTCAAAAACAATCAGGAGTAGATTAGCAGATGAAGGAGTAAAAGGTAGAAATCCACGAAAAAAGCCGTATCTCAACTTACAGCAGCACTACAAGGGACTACAGTGGGCAATGGAACACATTAATTGGACAAATGATTATTGGTCACAAGTTATATAGAGGGATGAAACTAAAATATCGTTCATCGGTAGTGATAGCCTAAAATATATAAGACAAAAAATTGCAGAAATTCTACATCATGACTGCATCCAGGCAACTGTGAAGTACCCACATAATTTTATCACTTAAATTTGAATATCAGCAGATGGTATAGGTCGCCTTCATATCATCTATGGGACACTGAATGTCATAAAATACATTGACATCATTCTAGAACCTAAACTTCTGCCTTCCATCAGGGATCTATTTACCAACAATGCTTCATTTATTTTTTAGCAAGATTCTGCTCCTTGTCACACAGTAAAGTAATTGGAAGTTTGGTACCGTTCTAAGATAACTGAGTTGTTGTCTTGGCCAGGAAACAGTCCTGACCTTCAATTCTATGGAAATTTTGAGGTACCGTTTGAAAATTCTTGTTCGAATGAGGTACCCATGATATAAAAATGAACTAATTAAGGATATAATTGTTTCCTGGCATCATGTAATAAATAAAGAAGAGCTTAAAACTATTTTCAGCCCTATGAAACATCGATGTGAAGTTGTAATAAAGAATAAAGGCAACCTCCCTAAGCTCTGATAACTCACTGCTATCATCAGTATTTAATGTATATCGACAGTTATTACAGCATAACTTTTTATGCACTGCACAAATATTTGAATTTAGTATTAAATTCCTTTTAAGATGATATAAAATACGTAGCATTTTGTGCGTCGTAAAATATTCTATAAGCACATGCAAACTTGAAAAACCTACCAATTTAAAAAAGTGTCCACAATTTTGGTCACCACTGTATATACATAACACTGTACATATATATATATATACATATATATACATAATATACTACGTATATATATATATATGCGTAGTATCAAGACTACTTAACACACTTAGTATCAAGACTACTTAAAAAGGAAGAATGGCGCGTCTCCAGATATTCCATCCAAGTGTAAGTGAAATCGTATGTTCATCATGGCTACAAAAAATCATCAGGATGACTTTAATATGGTATAATAATTGGCAAGTTTGTGACAAGTGTTGTACAAGAGTTTGGAATTAACAAAACTGTATTTTCAAGAGCTTGGAAAACTTTCCAAATTATACAGGTACAGTTGTGAGAAAGGTTGATGGTGGTCTGCCGAAGAATCTAACCGCAAGTAATGACCAATATATCGTTTTGTTGATGAAAAAAGACCGGAACCAGACATCAGGCAACACTGCTCAGCAGCAGCGTGGGGCTACCGGATAACAGGTATCATGATTTTACAGTAGCTAGATGTCTGCATAAAGGTGGCCTATTCTCCCGTCGTCCTGAATGCTACATACTGTTAACAACAGCCCATCGATGGCCTCCTTTACGGCAATGTCAAGAACACAAAGAGTGGACCTCTCAGCATAGGAGACATATTTGGTTTTTCTGATGAGAGTCATTTCAGATTGATTCGTTAGAGCATTGATTCTTAGCACTACTTGATATAGAGGTGCTAAGGGGAGACGTCTATATCCCACTAATATCTGTTTGGAGGGAGTGGGGATCTTGAAAGGAGAGAGATAATGTTAAATGTGTGAATGGAGCTCCATATTTTCTGTAGCTTCTCACTTTCTGGAAATCGTTACTGTTATGAGATTTTCCTCCCTCACATATGCGTCTGTTCCGAGGTGCAATTGGTTCGAACTTTACATTTGTGCACATCTTCTGTTGTTGAGGAGCTTATCGAAAGAAGGATATCTACATAAAGGATTGGCCAATTTAAATTCAATTGAATAATTGGCCTGATTTAAACTTAAGGTTTCCATGTGTGGGATGCCTTAAGGAGACACCTGGTAGCAAGATCGCAACCTCCAGGATCACGAGACATCTAAAACAGATGCTTCTTGAAGCGGGGCAACTCTTATTCAGGGACTGCTGGAAAATTTGGTATGTCAAACGATGTCAAGCAGCCGTTATAGTTATGGGAGATCATGTTACTTACGGGAGATCATGTTGGGATTTAAAATCTTGTTCTTTCTCATAACAAGATGACATTTTTTTCTAACTACGTTCTTTCAGTAATGCCTTTTTCAGCTTTGTACCAAAATGCATGCGTACAATGTATTTTCTATCTACTACGCTTTTTCAACAACCTTTAAAAAATACATTGCATCTTTGAAATGTGAATATCATGTCACCCAGTTGACTACTCATTCGGAATTACGACAGAATCAGAAAAATTGCTTAAATTTTGCATACTACTATATACTTATTAATCATATGCATAACTGATATTGTCAATTGAACATGAGCTTGTGATTAATTAAGATTGATAACATCATTATTTTAAGTTTTAATAAGGATAGAAAAGCAAATAATATATGTAGAACATTTAAAATTGCCTCTATTTATAATACTGGGAACATATTTTCAGAAAGAAAAATGATTTTAAAATTCATCGATACTCTTATGATTTTGATATTTGGAGACGTTTGTCATGCTAATTTAAAAAAAAAATTCCTTATGCTTGTTTAAGGAAGAAATATGTAATAAATAAGCAATTTTAACCTTAAAAATACAATATTAAAAATTTCATTTGGCACTCAAGTCTATCTAATGAAAAATAAAACACATACTTAATACTGAAAAGAAAAATGACTGATTCAAACAAAAGTGAATGATACGAAAACAATACTTTGTTCTTTGAAAGAGACAGCAAGTTTATCATAATAATGTCGCCTTTCAATTAGATGAAAATGGCCGTATGAATGTTAAAGAAAATATATATGTGAATATGCATACATATTACTTAACTATTTTATTTTTTTCTTGTTATCAAACGCATTTTATCTGTTTCCAATTAGATTTACCATTACTTAAATTTACCCTGCCATTAAAACTAAAAGTCATATTTTACATATTCAGCCAAATATTTTAGTTGTAAAGCGGGTATTGAGTTTTTCATATTTATACAGAAAACAGGAATGTGATCTTTCTTTTTTTATTATATTATTAACATATAAATGAAGTAATGTTTGGATTAAAATATTTGACATACATAACCGCTAATTATTTGCTGCAACTAAGAGTAAAAAAGGACTTTTGTTGTCACTTAACTTTGAAGGATGTTCGAAAACTTGCTATTTGACCATTTCAATCGCTTGACATGCTTTTACGAAAGAAAAAGAAATGGTCACCTTTTTTCTATCTTCAATCTAGTTACTGGTTTTTCACCTTTTTTCTATTTTATTTTCTTCCATTTTTCCCAGAATCTTTTCTCTTTGTTTTCGCATCATTTTTTTCTTCATCGCAGATTTGTTTGTTTGATGGTTGTGTCAACCTACAAATCTTTGGAGACAGGCCTTAGAACTTTTATTCGGTTGATATTTGTCTTTTTTTAAAAGCATGGTTTTGTGAAAAATATCTTAAATTTACCGCATCTTTTTTTAAAAAAACTTTTTATGTTTAATTTGGTGTTCCACTTTTTAGGTATTCCAAATCTGAAGCCTTATACCTAGTTTTTTTACCTTTACTTTAAAGAGAATTAAGTTATTGAGGCATGTATGTTTACTTATGAAGATTATAAAGTTCATATGAGAAATTTTAGATGATGAATGATACCTATATCACATTTCACAAAGAGATTAAATTATTTCAAAGCATTTAAGTTATTTAAAAGTTAAACATTTAGTTGCTTTCATAAAAGTAATCAATAAAATAAACCTAGTATAGCACAACACCTCGTGAGATCCAAGGCCTACACTGGCCTTCTCAGTTTTCATGACCTTAGGTACTGAAATGCATGAGCAGATGTTCCGATCAGGTGGACAATCTGACGCGAAAAACCCAGTGTTTAGTTCCTAAGCAAGCTTGGTACTTATTAA
Organism: Trichonephila inaurata madagascariensis; assembly: GCA_019973955.1. Taxonomy (NCBI): domain Eukaryota; kingdom Metazoa; phylum Arthropoda; class Arachnida; order Araneae; family Nephilidae; genus Trichonephila; species Trichonephila inaurata. Next base: position 11,523 of record BMAV01003901.1, on the reverse strand, counting down.
TAAAACGATGGGAGAGAGGAAAGGTTGAATCGATCTTTCCCAGTTCCGAGGTTTGAACCCCGGACCTGTGGCTTGGAAGCACGATATGCTACAGCTAAGCCATAAATAATTGGATTTAATTTTTCTAATACAAATTAGTGACTTCTATTCAATGATGTATTTTCCTTAGGATGTCATGAAATAATGTCAATATATATATATATATATATATAAATCTTAATTATTTCCACTTAAACTACAAATTTCGTTTTTGGTTTTTAAATCAATATTTTTTATAAATTTTTACTTAATAAATATATTCTGCTAATCATCGTAAATAAAACTCCAAGATGTTCCTAAGATTTCAAAGTTAAATTTATTAAAAGAAATAGCCTACAGAGTGCGAAGGGGAAATGACTGAAAATAAAGACTTATTAGAGGCGAGGAAGACGATGAACCTATTGATTGTTACCACCATAAGTGGCAATAAAACCTGCTACACGTATATGCATTGAATGAAAAGGTTTTTTGGTTTTCACTATGGATACGGTAACCAATGCTGAATCCATATATTTTCATAGTTGATCTCGCAGAGCAGCAGAAGGTGTACACTGGTTCTCCAGTCATCAACCATACGTGATACATCGAGGGAACATACAAGCGTAGATATTAACTCAATCTAGTGGGTGGAGAAGTCTTAAATATTATGTGACAGCGTGTTGTCAGACGGGAATGCGGCCGCATGCAATCTCTGAAGGTAAAATAGGGCAGTCGAAATAAATTCTTAGAGATGCAGCGCTTGTTGATCATACCACCTTTGACAGTAATATTGAGTGTGGAACCGGTTCATCTATGTTTGCTCAACAGTTAAGAAACTCTCTGTGTGATGTCTCCAGAATTTAATTCGACAGTCATGGTGTTACAGGCAGATGGTGATTTGTCTACTGTTGGACTATCTGATTGTGCATGTCCTCCCAACAATGCACCTTTACTGACGCAAATGCCTGTAATTTTGAAAGATGGTAATTGCATTACTGGACGCGTTTCGGACTGCCCATTGTTTTACAAACGATTTCAAACGATACGTGCGTACGCAGATTGTTGTGTAATAGACCTATTTTGTAGTGAAATAGTTCCTGTTGTGGCATAGCGATCCATCACTTTCAAACGTCTATTATGCCTCTATCCCATATAGTGGTACGGCGAGGATGTAGAAAAGGGGTCTGTCGGTCAGTCGTTTCTTCCTGTATCTATTGATTACATATCGGCATCACTGCTGACTGGTTAAGTCCGACACGATCATTGATTTCTTTGAAGGATTATCCGCATTTCCTGTAGGTAATAATTCATTCTCATTCGGACTTCGAAACGTGTACGAATACCGTTTTTATTATTCTTCGAGAGGCATGCTGAAGATTCTAATGTAAAACAACTGTGTTAAAGAGCACAATTACACTGCTTCAAAACAGCATTATGTTATTCTTTTTATATCTCCCTTTGTTGTTGGTGCTGCAATTTCCCATGATATGCATCTACACTGAAATGATAATTATTTGGATATACTATCACAGTATAAGTATGGCGAAAATTCCATGTGGTTCGGAGGTTTTCTTCATTATATTGAATTTTATAATTTCAAAAAATAATTTCGGTCAATTTCTCTGATGTAATATTCTTTTGTAAAATTTAAAATACTGTATATTCATTCTTTTGGAAAAACAAATGAGAAATTTTAGTGATAATGTGCTTTAACAAACCAATATTTTAACTGTATTATAATTAAGTACTTTGATGTAGTTGTGTGGTATATTTAATGGATTTAAGATTACAGTATAACGTTTATCCGAATCAATTGGGACCAGACACTGTTCGGATACGTGATTGTTCGGATAACCGAATGCTATCCATGCAGTATATGAAACCGGACACTATACGAATATTAAAAATTATAACATGCGGGAAAAGTGCTTGAACAAAATGCAAAAAGGGTGCAAAATGTCACAATTTTACCTTTATTGTGGAAAATAATCGTTTATTTTTCGGGGTACCATTGTACCTCTTGAGCAACAGTAGTTGAGTAGGGCAACACTCTGTTTGTTGTTCGTACTACTCCATAGCTGTCCGTTTTGAATTCGAAGCCATAGCAGTTCACAACTCAACAAAAGAGCACGTATACCCCGCCCCCTCCCATTACTTGGAAACAAACTGACCTAATATTCCACACAGATGTTTAGCAAATCACATAACTGAAATTCCTCAGATCTCCCTGACCTTGGGTTTTCCCGTCACTTTTGTCCTCACGCGAAACAACTGTTGAGCATTGCACTTTTCGAAAACGTATTCATATTTAGTACATGCAGTTGAAAAAAAATGGTTCAGATATTTGACGCTCCGGATAATAAACGTTCGGATAAACGATGTTCTACTGTACTTATTTAAGATGTAATATATAACATTTCCTGTTGATAAACCAAGTCAAAGTTTCTTTTCAGATGTACACTGCTGAAAACAATTTATGGGGCAACAAAGAATTAAAGAAAACTACACGAGGCAGCCATGCATGGTCATAAAATGGAAAATGCACATGTAGTAAGGCTCAACACTGAAAAGAAGAAAAAGTAATGTACAAAGACTTTTATTCCTTAAAAAGAGGCGAAAGGCAAGAAAGGATATTTCAGGGCACTAATTTAATTATTTATGTAAAAGACAAAGAAAAAAACATTATTTGGAAAAACGTAGGATGCTTAATATGCGTGTGTGTGTGATATGTGTGTGATGAGCGGGTGATGTGTGTATGTGATGTGCGTGTAATGTGTGTGTGTGATGTGTGTGTGGCGTGATATCTCCTCGAATAGCTAGGACTTTTCTGGTTATCCGCTTTCGATGAAGATGATTAGGTTATCGATATAAAACATGGGGAATACTGTTCCAATCATCAAGAAGTATAACCCCCAAGTTCTGGAGAATAAAAGTAGGGCAACAAAATCGCTGTAATATATCGTTTGAGTGTGTCCTCAACACGCTGGATAAGATTTTGATCAATGGTTCCCAAAGTGCAACCTGCGGACCCCCAGGACATCCTGATATTATTCAGGGAGTCTGTGTCAAATTAAAACTGATTTGGGGGTCCCTGTACAACGTCAGAGGGTCCACGCAAGGTTTAATAAAAAATTAAAAAATTTTTTTGATGAATTTTATTTTTATGGAAATTTAAATAAATAACAATAATTCACTTGGATATTCCCGACTGGGTCTTGAACCCTTTTGCGTGAAGTAACTCAGATCCCAAACACAGATGAATCCATACAAATACAGGATCATCTTATTGAAATACCCACAAATGAGGGACTTAAACCAATGTTTGAACAAGGATACCAAAAATTCTGGTTACAAAAACAGATCCCAATTTTATATACTGTATTACGGGCTATCGTACATAAATTGTTGACTACTTTCCCGTTTTCCAATTTGGTAGAACGTGAAATCAGTGTCGTAAAAAACTACATCACGAGGGGTGGTCGGGGGTAGAAGAAAGAACTGACTAAAAACTAGTTCTTGTCGAGATTTGCGGTCGCTTTTCACAAACATTGAGAAGGAAATAAGTACACTCATAACATTTCATCAAATTCATCCAAGTCCTTAATTTTTTTAAAAAATTTTATTTTAAACAAACGTTATATATAATTCTTCAGCAAAATGTTTTTTCTTAAATTTGGAATTTTTATATTATGCATTTATACAGCTTTTTCACTTTGGGGTCCGTGGGCAAGTTTTGACTATAAAAAGGGGTCCATGAGTTTAAATAGTTTTGGAACCACTGATTTAGACAGAAGAGAATTCTAGCTACTTCATACTCTGTGTCATTTCAGCTTTAGGTATGTACTACTCAAGTCAAACTGCGTGAGGCCACGCATTATCAGGCAATAGAGGGTATAAATATTTAATTGCTAAGGTGTAAAGTACGACGATTTCCCATCCTCAAGAAAATTACGCCGGCAATTTCCCATCCTAAATAATATGAAGGTTCATACATCCACTACACTGAATGCAGATAGCATCATAAACTCCCCTCGTCCATATTGTGATCTTTCATGAAAGAGCATGAGATTATTTCCAGTGGTTTTGTCCCTCCATACTGAAGCAAATCTGATATCAGTCCAAACTGAATCAGAACTCATCCATAAAAATCACCTGACTGCAATCTTTTTGCATCTAATCTCGATATTCAGAAGTTCATCTTATTCAGGTCACATAGTGCCTTGAGATTAACGGAATACACGGCATTGTTCTAAGTTAGGTTCTTCTCGAACTTTCGGTATTTGCGACCCATTTTTCAATTATAATTTTCATTTTGTCCCTCATACAGCAACAATATATTAATAATGTACTTTTACGCCAAATTTACAATACGACTTTACTTATTTACCATACATTTTAAGTAATAGGTATTATAAGCAAGATCTTTTAAGTAATGGATATTTTAAGTTAGTTATTTTTAAGTAATAGATATTTTAAGTAAGTTACTTTTAAATAACATGATAAGTATTATGTTGCTTTTCTTTTCTAATTCTCAAATTAGAACAGTTTGCAATAAATATGCAACAATGGAATAAATTCATGACAGTCACATGA
>BMAV01003900.1:227988-247600 GCA_019973955.1 Trichonephila inaurata madagascariensis | reverse complement strand
CCCCACGGAATGCCGCCTTAAACCTACGGCAGAATAAAAGCAACTCCAGCCGAGGATTCATGAAAACAACTATTGTTCGAGCACTAAAACACTAAATGTGTTTACATTTTATATATACAGCAATATTGTATTAAGGTATTCAACGCCCCCCCCCCAAAAAAAAATTGAAAATATTGTTAATTTTTGGCAAAAATCACAATATTTTACTTTATAGGCCATCTTATTAGCTTTATAAAAATACCAATTTCATTATTTTCCATTCACTAAAACAAAAACTAAAAGTGTTTTAGTAAAAGCAGATGCCACTACTCTAAGCAAGATGACATACTTTAAAATGCGGTTTACTCGAAGTGTGTGTGTGTGTTTTCAAATGATCAAACAGGGACAGCGATTACTTAAAAAGTTTTGTAAATAATTAACCGAAATGTGTTGTGTATAACAGTACAAGTATTTTAATCTTCATATTTATCAATCGCTGTTTAATTTATTACAAAATTTACAGTCCATTATGTGAATATAATCACTGTTTTTTTTGTAATGAATTTTTCATTTAATAACTAATATAAAATGCTCTGGTTTTCGTAAAAACTAAAATATTTCTTTTTCTGAAAGTCATTTCAAAAATGAGTAGCAAAAAGCTACATATTAAAATTGAAAATTTGAAAATTTGTTCATACACATTTTATACAAAATAGGCCCCGTTTGTGTAATTTTATGTAAATAATTACCCATTTTTTCCCTTTTAATAATAATAATTTCTTTTTCTCTTTTGAATTTATCAGATTTTTCGTAAAATGGACTAAACGAATTTAAAAACCACAAAAAAATCCTCATTAATCAACTAGAAAAAATAAAGATTGTCGCAAGCAGTCGGGTAACATAAGTTTTATATTATATAAATGTAGTATATCATAATTTATTTTAATTTTGCTCGTCTTATGAGCTTCATGAGGCTCTAGAGATCTGCGTTTTCCCCATAATATTTAACTTATAGGAAACAAAAAAATAATCTCCGAGAATTGTTAATTTTTTGCAAGAAAATCAGCAACCACATTTGTGCCCTCTTGAAAAACTTCAACACAATTTATTTGAATTATTCAAGAGGATTGAAATATTCTATTCCACAAAGATAAAACCATCTGGACATCTTCAAGAAGATAGAGCTTCTGACACTCAAATCAGTCCGCATTGTTATTGTAATTCCTTAAGGGCGCACTTAAAATTAGTGTGAAGAGAAACAGCGCGGAATCTTAAGCAGAGCAATTATCTCACATTGGGTTTGAGAGCAGCTAAATTCGATGACTTCCTATAAACAGAAACGGATGATTGTGTGGGGAATTTTTATATTCAATCTTATATCAAAGAGGAAGCAGTGGAAAATTTAAGTAATCCCGCTTTATGTTGTCGCTCCATTTCACGAAGCCTCAATTCCCTAGACAATATGTGGTTTACAATTACATACGAAATCTCACACCTTATAATGGAAGTTATTTAAAATACACCACCAAGATTACTTAAGTTTATTTTTCAAGTACTGATCCTGCAACGTATGCGCGTGTGAACACCCATTTAGGCACCACATTTCGACCCATTAAATGCAGATTAGTATTTTAATAAGCCAAACTCTTATAAAGTTTTATCTTTCATAAGTTTAACTCTGAGGTTGGAGATTTAGAAACGAATGTTTTGCTATATAAACTGCTGTGTGTGTGTGGCCACCGTAAATACACCAAGAAAGACAAGAGATAGCACAACAAAATATATTTTGTAAATAACATGTTGACCAAGTATGAAATGATTAAATTTCTAGACTTCTGAGAAGTGTGGTTCCTGCCAGAATCAGTAGCCAGAGTATCCGCCATTGTTGGAGATCACCGCTGCCACACGCCTCGACATTGATTCGAAGAGACTTTGGATGTGTTCTTGGGGTACAGCAGACCAAACAGCTTCCACACGTTGCCAAAGTTGAAGGTGTGGCAGCTGGGAGTGTAATTTGGGTCAATCGTTGAGCAACCATGGATCACCATTTTTCTATCAGCGAAAGATCCCGAGAGCGAGCCGGCCAGGGAAACAATTGTATCTGGTTATTGACGAAAAACCTTCGGACAATGCGTGCCACGTGTGGTCGTGCATTATCCTGTTGATTAGATGGTTGTGGCCAAGCCCTGAAGGTAAGGAATGACAACTGGCTCCAACACCTCGGAGATGCAGCGCTGGCTGTTTAAAGTACCGGCAATTCGTACGAGAGGAGTACGAGAGTGATATCCAATTCCCCCATATCATAATACCTGGTGAAGGAACACTGTGGCGGTGCATAACGCAGCTGTTCAGCATCCTCTGTCCACGGTGTCTCCAGACTCGAATCCGACCATCGTAGTGTTGCAGACAGATGCGTGACTCGTCAGTAAAAACAACTTCATTGCATTCTGCCGTCCAGATCCTTCTTTCATCGCACCATTGGCGGCGGAGACGTCTGTGGTTCTGCGTCAAGGGTAGACCAAGCAATGGACGTCTTGCGGACAGACCACTCTGCTGTAAACGGCGTCGAATGGTACGCGCAGACACTGAATGATGCGTTACAGACTCAATGTGCTGTGCTATGTTTCGTGATGTGACTGAGCGATCCGTCACTGCCATGCGCACAATTTGCCTGTCTTCACGTGAAGTGGTACACTGAGGTGGATACGATCGACCACGTCGGTCCATCGTTCCCTCCTGCATCCAACGATCACATATCAACATTAAAGTTGTTTGGTTTAGTCCAAAACGACTACCGATTTTCCTGAAAGATAATCCACAATCTCGGTAAGCCACTATCCTTCCTCGGTCGAACTCGGATACTTGATCAAAAGCTGATCGCTGTTTTCTACGAGACATAACTGATCGTTTTTTGAAAAAGCCACACAAAAAAACACAATTGCCGAACTTCAAACCGTCGAAATCTCCAAGCCTGAAATAGCGCTTTAATTTGAGCCACAGGCACGCGTGATGTGTCTGCGCTGAAACTCTAATCATTTGCATATCTCATCACCTCTAATGTATGTTGTAAATTTCATGTTATTTGCATGCTTCTTTTAGGGTGTTACATTTATGGTGACCAACAGTGTATATAAAATTTCAGCTCAATGGAGTGCTTTAAAATGTATTTTTAATAACGATTGAATATTCCACGAAGATAAATAAATAAACATATGGAGAGTATGAGCTAATAGTATGTGTGTTAGGAATTGAATAAAGCCCTTCTAGCCATGGACATGATCGTGAAACGTTAATTAGAGTAGTTGAATTGAAAATTCAAATCCTGGTCTACCTTATAGAGGGGCTGATACACGTTAAATCTGTCGTTAGCATTTTGTGTAAGTTTAAATATTGGGATGCCAGATCAGGTGTCATGTTTTTAATTAATGAGGACTTAAGTGTATGATGAAAAATATTATTCAGATTCTTACACCAAAGGAAAGCTTTTCCGAAATTTTCACAGTTTAAGTTCTCAGTTCAGAAATTAAATACAGTTACGAAAAAAAAAGAAATTTTATTAAAAAAATAATCAATTTAACAAATCAAAATTTTCCATATTTTGACTTAATGAAATCCCGAAAACCGAAGTTGCATGCAAATTCCTCTCCAAAGTCTTGGAAACATTCATACTCAAGCTTTAGGATCGAAATTCGCCAGGATTTAGGGGACTGTGTATTAGTTTATGAAAATTTTAATAATCGTTTCTCTCTCTCTCTCTCTCGAATCATTGTGTCGTGTGAAGAAACAAAAATAACTGTATTAATCATTTGTGAGGGCGTAGTTTTTCCCGAAATTCTCCAAGAAAATTCATCGAATTTGAATGTATTTTATAACAAAAGCTATAGAGATGTCCTCTACTTAAATTTTGAGAAGAAAACCAAGCTGCATAAGAAAACTACTTTTTTATGAATGAGTTATATTTCTTAATCCATTATTAATATAATTTATTTTCCTCTTGATCCATTGACAACGATATACAACTTTCTCATGTGTGATGGAAATTACGATATTTATTAGTGTTTTTCTTATAATTTATATCATTTGAAAACGATATTTTGAGGCAAAAATTCGAAAATAAGTCTCTCAATTATTTCCATATCATAGATCACAAACCCTATTTCGTAATTTAAATGGCTTAAAGTATCTGATAAATAAATTAAAAATGCACACTCTTTCTCAAGTTTTACTAAAATCACCATGCGTTTTACAGGAGTTTTATTGTATAATAAGAACGAATTTCTATAGTTAAATTGAAAATTTGAATATATCAAAAAGTTTGAAAATTAAGAAAATTATACTTAAGAAAGTTTTATGATGGACCTAAATAACATCAGGTAACATGTGTTTATACATATCTCGATGTAGTACGTAAGATTGAATTCATGTATATTCCATTGTGAGTGGTTGACAAACTTTAAGCCTTCTCTAGTTGTCTTACTGCGGTACATATATATATAAAACACTTAATTTTCACTGACGCATTGCTTGACGCAGACAAACATCTGTAGCGGTGGTATCTACATAAGCCAGTAACAGCCTCCGGACAGGAGTGATCACTTTTACGTAGTGGTATGTTACGTCCTTGCGAACCCAAAGGTCGCAAGTTCTATCCTCCACATTGGTGACCTTCACACTGATCTAAGAAAGACGCAACCTTGGCACAGCTGTCGTGGCATCCTCTACTCGCCGCAAGTGCAATTAAAAGTCATCAGGCTCACTTGACGCAGCAACCAAAGTCGTCAGGCTCACTTGACGCAACAGCAACAACTCACACGCTTACCGTAACAAATATAAAGTCCGTTTGCCTTCCCACTGGTGGGGGAATATTGTAGCGGTGGTATTTACATAAGCCAGCAACAACCTCCGGGCTGGAGTGATCAAATTACCTAATGGTATATTACGTGCTTTTGAACCCAAAGTTTCACGAGCTCTATCCTCCACACACCCCTGCAAAAACCTTTTATTTTTTACTTTTAATATATTTATTCACGCGATAAAATATATTTCACATTAAAAATACTAAAAAAAAAAAAAGAGGAATAAAGAATTATGTCGTTTCTTTTCTCTGCAAAACTCTCTCAACTCACTTTATAAAGCAATCTTTGTTTATCCTTCTCGTAATTGCACCATTAATAAAATCTCAGCAAAGTGTTTGATGAACCAATGCAAACGGTCGGTTGTTGAGACACACTTAAAAAATCTCGCGATGGAGTGAAATCTCTGTCCAAATATTTACCTTTGCTTCCGTCATTCTTTCAATCTCGCAAGATGATAACAAGGAAGTGAAATTATTATCGGATTTCAGGAGCAGAAGAGCTTTTAAAGGGGAGATGATATTGACGCAACAATAATTTTTTTTAAAGATTTATATATCATAAATATAATCAAATTCTGTTACGGACATGCGTGTTAAATATACAGGGTCAAATCACATTATTATGAATCATGAAAAAACTTGACAATGAAATTCAAGCATTAGCTGAGAAGGTGGGAATAAAATTTAGAAACGTAAGCTATATCGGAACATATCCTGCGTTGCTTGATGGACAAATTACATGATTTGAAAAAAGAAAGATGGTCACTGGCTTTTACGCCAAGTGAGTGAGTGTTTATTAACGTCACACACTCTTAATCAACGCTGGGGTTACTGACGTCGGACTTCGTAATCTTGAATCCCGGTCAAGGGACAAGGATAGCATTTGAGTTGGCACTCAGTCTCCAAACTACCTCACCACGCCAAAGGGAGGAAATCTCAGCCAAGATAGATTTATATATATAACGTGCTTCACCCTCTCTACAGAATAGGTCTTCAGTGGTGTTATGGCTCGAACTTATGATACGCCAGCCAGGAGCACATGACCATGAACACTAAGCCACCACGGCCACGACTTTCACACCAAAAGAAGCACTGTTTGCTCAGTTTGTGAGTTGTTCGTATATTTTTTACAAGAAGAGGGCATGACTAAGGAAATTCATTTGGGGAGGAGACTTTGTTTAATAGTAGTACTCCTTTAGGGTGTTCAATCCTCAATGTAATTCCGCCGAATGGGTTGTCAATTCGGAGAAAATAGACTTCGAAATCCATGCTTGGCTTTTATACAATTAAGTTTTAATTAGCGTCTGATATGCAGTGGCATAGGTGGTTGAGGGCCTGTTTACCACGCAGTCGGCCAATATTTGAGTCCCATGATCGGTTATTTTTGTTTCATTTTTTAATTTGTTTAATTATTTTTAAAGTTAAATAAACTTAGTTAAAAAAGATTATTAAATATTAAATGATATTTTAGAAAATTATTTTGTATTTTAAAAGTAAAATAATTACTGTAATTACATAAATATTTATATTATAATTTATAAGTGTAACTATTAATAAATAATATTTAGTGTACAAATATATTATAATAAATATTAAATGATAACTTACATAAAAATTAGTTACAAATAATTTTATAATATGAAATACAATATATAAAAATGAAATATATGTAACATTATAATATATAAAATATATTATTATACTTGTTTAAAAAAATATTTTATAATTAATATAATAAAATATCATATAACTTATATATTATTAACTTAATTGTTTTATAATAAAATTAATTATTTAATAATTTAATTATTTTATTATTATATAAAATATTTAATGTCTTTTTTAAATGAATTTAAAAAATTTAAAAAAAACGATCACGCGACTCAAACCTTGGTCTGCCGCTTGGTAAACAGGCACTCTACCACCTCTATGCCACTGCATCATTCACGCTAATTAAATCTTAATTGTAAAAAGCTAACCATGAATTTCGACGTCTATTTTCTCCAAATTGACTGCCCATTCGACGCTATGTTGTGCGCGAATGTTGAAAGCCCAAAAGGAGTACTACAATTACACGAAGTCTCGTCCTCAAATGAATTTCCTTAGTCGTACCCTCCCCTTGTGATATGGTGAACTGTGAACTATCTTGATAACTGCTTTGCAGTACGTATTTTTCATGTAAAATGTAAACATCAATGGCGACGGTATATGAGGGTCTTAATACCACATACTACCATAGATTAACACACGAAATGAACCAGGATATCTATAACTAAGGCGTCAGTACAGCGAACCCTGCTATATATAGGATCACGAAGTAGAAGACAGGTCACTACACCCATGCTGACAAAGTTACATCTACACAAATAACAAATTTTCGCGGCAATAACCAGGACTAGACTGGAATAGATTGGAAAAAAGAGTTGCATTTTCGGACACGGCATATTTCGTTCTTTATAGAACAGAGAGACGTTCATACGTCAGATAAAACATGTTCGAGAACAAACACTTTGCATGTGAACTAAAGGAGGAACATAATCCGTTGTGGTAAATGTTATGATGCGAGGCTGAATTGATGCTTTCGTACTTGTAGAAGGTAATCTAAATGTGCTGGACAATGAATGCATTTACTGTTCCCGATCCTATACAATCATGCATGCTGATAGTAACTCCTCATAAGAATGGAATCTTTCTGTAAGATAATGAATGCCCCATGCCATACATCTGGAACAATTCGAGTTTGGTTAGTGGACCCCGAGAACCCTAGAATTTACCAAATTTGAAACTTATCACAATCTTTGTGGACATCTCGAGTTCCATGTTTGTATTACAGAAATTCCACACTGTGCATCATATTGAAGTTTCTCAGCACATTCTAACTTCCTTCACTGAAACTGAAACACCAGATAAAACTCATTAGATAAACCTGGCATCTTCACAATACACGGAATGTAGGTGTCCATGGATAATGGACACACTACTTTTACGTGTCTATTTATGCCAGATAGCAGTTCGCACTTCCAATTGATGATCAATAAACGTAGTCCTGTCATCGTAATTTGTACTCAAATAACCTCGAACACGTCAGTCCACTGCTACTCTCTCTTCTTCAGCACTCTGCGCATGCGTCATTCTTCCTACACTGACGCAACATGCGTCATGATTGATTTATTGATTGATTGAATATTAACGTCGCACTGTTCAGCTACACGAGGGCTTTTGGCGACGAACCACGTCATTTTGAACCATGGTCAAGTGACGTGGACGACACCTGAGCTGGCACCCCCTCTCCTAACTACCACATCACACCAACGGGAGGACGTTTCAGCTCTCGACAGATTTAACGTGCATCGCTGCCCTACACGGCGGGTCTTTAGTGGTACTGGGCTCGAACTCATGACAAGGCAAGCCACGGTCCGATACCTATACCACTCGGCTACCGCGGCCACACAACATCCGTCGCTTAACCAGCAAAGAATTTAGTTTCTTATGGAGATTGTTTGTTTCACCTAGTGTACCCTTATAAAAATGACGAAACTTACTTTTGGAACATCTGTGGTAGATCTGTTTTCACACTCCGAGAGAAAAATTACGATAAATAATCTGTTTCCCTCTCATTAAGTTATAAGTAAAATAGGGGCTTACAAAAAAATTTAACGCGAAAAGAGTAACAACTTAATTTAATAAAGTGATATGCTGGAAAATCCAACAAGTAATCATGGAAAATTAGTAAATAAACATATAATTTAATAATGGTTACAAAAGTTTACCCAAAAATTTAGTATGCCTATTTGACTGCAGTGATAATATATGCTATACAGGGAGAACAGATTCCTACTAAATTTATTTAATTGATTGCTTGAGATAAAGGACAAAGGATTGTTCACAGATAATGAGGTTTTATTTGAGGCTTTTACTAATGTAACAAACTAATTCTCTCACTCCATTAGTTTCAAGGTTCAAAAGTTAAATGTTCCCAAAAGCCAAAATAGAGAAAGTCAAATAACTCTGCCTTTTATTCGACAAATTGATTTCTAAAATTCTCAGCTTGTGAGATAAATTTAAAATTTGATTCTAAAACTTTGGGACATAAGAATTAACTTAGTATAAATAGGAAGAGGGAATGAAAATTTCAATCAAGTTAATTCTGGAACTAAAGATTTAATTCTAATTCAAAATATCGGCCTTCCCAAAGTCCCATGAAAATCAGCTGCTGTAAGAAGAAATACAATTGCATTGTTGCAAATTTGGGAAAGAAAAAGTAGACGACGACTTAAATTAATCAAATAATTGCAAGTGTATTAATGGAAAAGGACAAACAAAGGACTGCACGAAGACAAATCGACATGTGTACTCAAGGAATTATAACAGATTTTACTATATAGCAAAACGCACTCGTTATAAACTATACAGCGTTCCAGAAACGGCACTCTAGAAGAGTTCCACTAGCTGTAACTCAGGTAAAATCTCTTTCTTTCATTGCAGTAAATGCAGAAGAAGGTTTTTATCTCGACTGTTGTTTTAAAGGTTCGCTCCCAGAGACATCTCGAAAGTTCCTTCACGATATAATTTTTCGCCAATTTTGTCACTAAAGGTGCAATCTGGTTACCCTGACTTCTAGGTTGCTATAATCCAATTTTAAACGTTCATGTTTAGAAGTGAACTATTTCTGTAAAATTTAGTTTCCCCACAAATGGTGTAACCCTGCGGGGAATACAACATACATGGCGTGTTTCAATATGAATTGCTAAATACACTGCTCGCCACCGTAAATGCAACACCAAGAAAGAATAGAGATAGCACAACAAAATTTATTTTGTAGATAACGTGTTGCCCAAGTATCAAATGATTAAATTTATAGACTTCTGTGAAGTGCGGTTTCTACCAGAATCAGTAGCCAGAGATCACCGCTGCCACACACCTCGGCATTGATTCAAAGAGACTTTGGATGTGTCCTTGGGGTACAGCAGAGCAAGCAGCTTCCACACGTTGCCAAAGTTGATCTGGTGTGGCAGCTGGGGGTGTAATCTGGGTTAGTCCTTGAGCAACCATGGACCACATGTTTTCTATCGGCGAAAGATCCGGAGAGCAAACCGGCCAGGGAAGCAATTCAATCCGGTGATTGACGAAGTACCTTTGGACACATGTGGTCGCGCATTATCCTGTTGAAATATGGCTGTGGCCAAGCCCTGAAGGTAAGGAAGGACAACTTGCTCCAACGCCTCAGAGATGTAGCGCTGGCTGTTTAAAGTACCGGCAATGCGTACTACAGGAGTGCGAGAGCGATATCCAATACCTCCCCATACCATTATACCCGGTGCAGAACCAGTGTGGCAGTGCATAACGCAGCTGTCCAGCATCCTCTGTCCACGGTGTCTCCAGACTCGAATCCGACCATCGTGGAGTTGCAGACAGATGCGTGACTCGTCAGTGAAGATAACTTCATTCCATTCTGACGCCCACATCCTTCTTTCATCGCACCATTGGCGGCTGAGACGTCTGTGGTTCTGCATCAAGGGTAGACCAAGCAATGGACGTCTGGCCGACAGACCACTCTGCTGTAAACGGCGTCAAATGGTACGCGCAGACATTGAATGATGCGTTACAGATTCAATGTGCTGTGCTATGGTTCGTGATGTGGCTGAGCGACCCATCACTGCCTTGCGCACAATTTGCCTGTCCTCACGTGAAGTGGTGCACTGAGGGGGATGCGATCGACCACGTCGGACCGTCGTACCCTCCTGCATCCAACGTTCACATATCCGCATTACAGTTGTTTAGTTTCGTCCAACACGACTACCGATTTCCCTGAAAGATAATCCACAATCTCAGTAGGCCACTATTTTTCCTCGGTCGAACTCGGATACTTGATCAAAAGCTGATCGCTGTTTTCTACGAGACATCACTGTTCGTTTTTTGAAAAAAAAAATACTAGCAAAACACAATTGCCGAACTTGAAATCGTCGAAATCTCCAAGCCTTAAATAGAGTTTTGAGGTGGCGCCACGGGCGCGTGTTATGTGTTTCTGCGCAAAAATTCTAATCATTTGCATATCTCACCTCCTCTAATACATGTTGTAAATTTCATGTTATTTGCTGCTTCCTTCAGAGTGTTGCATTTACGGTGGCCAGCAGTGCATATTAATTCTAATGTGAAATAAATTCGTTTTTTCTGTATCCTTCCTCTCCACTGCTTCGAATAACATTTAACATAAAAATAAAAGTGTGGTTTACTTTAGGTTAAATGCATTTGCATAGTAACAAATGAACGTAAATTTACCGGTATAAGTAGAAACAAATAGAGACCAGGAGAGAAAAAGCTGCTACTTAAAGCACTGAAACACTAAATCTCACAAATGGATGTGGAGAGATAATGAATTAAATTTTTAAACACAAACATATATTTTAATTCTAAAAAACGATACATTTTAAACGGGATTAAGAAAAAAAGGAGAACAATATTATATGTATAATAATTTCTTCCATCTGATTTTTGTATATTTTACATTAATTTGCATGTTATTGCAGTCTATTTTCTGTACAAATAGTGCACACAACTTCAGTAACCTAATTACAGATTTTTTTTTCAAAAGTAAAACTGTATCTTATGCTAAATAAAATCCTAGGGAAAGTCATTTCTGTATTTCCCTTGATATATCCCATACATGATAATATGAAAATAAATTTTTAAAATATGTAAGTTGATTTTGTTCTTAAATGGAAATAGAACTATTTTTTCAAATGTTTTTTTCGATGAAATTATAAAACGCATTAAAGTGTTCAGCAAAGAAATGAAATGATGGGGAAATACATGTTTGTTTCATAAAATTAGATGAAAATTGCATTCACAGAAATCGTGGGTATTATTCCAAAACCTTTTTTTTAAAAAAAAATTAATTTCGAAATGAAATGTAATTTAGAACACGATTAGAATTATATATATAAACTTTTGCATTGGAAAAAGTACTATACTAAAGGTAAGAAATATATTTCAATTAATTATCTTTTTTCTTTTCAAAATTTAAAAATAAAAGAGTTAAAATAAAATATCACTCGATTCAATTTTATCTTTCTATAAAAAAAGAAATCATTACATTATTCCGTAAAAACTATTTAAAATAAGTGGTTCGAGAGACAGACTTTAATATGGCAAACCACAAATATTTTATGCCTTGTTTGACTAGTCATTAGCATGTTATATTAAGAAATAAAAAGCAACAAAGCATAATAATGCAACATTTTTTTAAGAAAAAAAAAGGAATTTAAAACTGGATAGGAATAAGAATTAATATTTATTTACTAAATTAAAAAGAGTGACGCAACAGTCCATGAAGGACCAGGCCTACTGTGCCCATCTCAGTTTTCGTGATCTTGGGCTTTGAGGTGCGCGAACAGATTTTTCGGTCAGGTGGTCACTCTGACATGAAACCCCCGGGGTTTATTTCCCATGCAAGCATAGTACTCATGTATCGACCGACTGAAAGGATGAAAGGTTGAGTCGACTTTCCCAACCAGGGATTTGAACCCTGGAACTGTGTCCTAGAAGCACGATACGCTACCACTCAGCCACTAGTTATTTACTTTATATTTACCTGATTAAATAATGTTCCGTATAAAATATCTGATAAGGATTAGTCACTAAATTATTAGTCAAATTTAGGCATTTTTTATGAATAAATATGAAAACGAAGATCAAAAATTTAAACATTATACATTACCCTTCAAATACATAGGCAATTTCATGGAAATACACTTATCAATTTTAAGAAGAAAAAAAAATTTAAATCGCTCATAATAAATTCTTTTGACAGAAATATTATCTTCAAACTTCAAAACGACTTTGATAACATTTATCTTGTACAAAAAGCATAAAATTCGGGTCAAAAAATTCGTTATTTGAGCCATCAATAGTGTTAATAAATAAATAATAAAAAAAATTGCAAAAAAATATGATGTGGCAAAACATCTTCGATTTAGTAATATAATGCATATAGTATATAGAAGAAAATAAGTTATATAGGTTTCCATATATAGAGAAATATATGGAAACCTTTCTAACGCTATTTCAAAATTTTAATTGAAGAAATTCAAATCACACAGGAACGTTATATAAATCCTGGCAATTTAAATCCCCTATAAGCTACTTTCAATTATTACTTTATTTTGTCCATCGAATTCGTCTTGTTTATTTTGATGATACTGCAATGTTTTTCCCCGAGAACCTTTCTCCATTAAGACGCAACCAGCAAAGGAAGGAATAAAAGTGTTTAACAACAGGTCCCAATAGGAATTTATTTCCATCCCTGTCGTTTAACGCGTGTAAATCGTGGTCTCCGGAATCGTAGAACAGCCGTTCAAGTCACCTGGTTTCCAAGGTCAACCTACCTCCGTCACCAACACAGCTAGATGCCGAAGTGGTGACCCAGGAATTGAACACTAGATGGTACAAGAGCCTAACAATACTTTTTTTACTATGCATTTTTCATGGAGAGTCCAATAAAAACATTATCAAAAAATTTATAATTAGAGATTCAAAAGGCTTCCACACACTCGTCAACCTGTCTTGCCATCTAAGCAAGAGACTCTTCAACAGAAAAACGTTCAAACGACACTCAAAACTCACTGGGAAAATATATCAATTGCAGTAATGGCTGTAAAACAACTCTTTCTATGTATCGATTAGAAAATAAATCAACAGCAAAAGAAATCGAGTTTTTTCTCTAGGAAGACGATACGAGGCGACCTCCCCAAAATCACAGCCAACAAAGGACAGTCCCCAAAGTGCTTAACAACTTTCCCGAAAAGGGATTTTTTTTTGTCTCATTCACTAAACGCGTGCAAAACGGGATCTCTGGACTCGTAGGACGGCAGTTCAAATCCTTTGCCCCTCCCCCAAAACCAACAATCAAGGCCATGACGGATGATCTAAAGGCTATCACCTAAGTTTTTTTGAAAAATTTTTCAAGTCCTTTTCCTAACAAAATTCCTTCATTTGTTTAATGGCTACAGTACCCTTTTTCAAAAAAAAAAATTTGGAGACAGAAACAGTCAAAATAATTTATATTGTATATTCATATTACATTATTAAGTTGATTCTGAAAATAAAAGTCAGTTTGCCCAGTCATTATTTTACTTTAAAAATTAACTTTTAAAATGTTTTCAAATTTTTATAAAATGCTCAATTTTTTAAATTTTTTAAAGTTATTTTCAGCGATTTATGTTTTTTAGATTATTGCAAGCAAAAGTTAGTATGGATTTGAAAATCTATTTCCTTGTTGAATTATTTTTCTCGCTAAACCTGGAAAAACACGCGAAAATTTTTAAAACATTATCTTTAGCACATTTTTTTTAAAACATAAGAGATCCCAGACCTAAATTCATATTAACTTTTAAAAAACGTACGTTTGGGAATTTCTGGAAAAAATTTCAAGGTTCTACCTTGAACAGAAAAGAAGCCTTAGGGGTTAGAAAACACCTACAAAACTATAAGTACGAAAAAAACGCATTTAAAGTTTGTAAAGACTTAAAACAAAAACCTATAATGCGTGTATATCTCTAATGTTTTAATATGTTATTTTTCAAATTATATTCTATATCAAAGCACTACTTCAATTAATTATGACTGACAACATTTTGTTTTAATTCAAAATATATTTTTGCATAATAATGATAGCTTTTGTTACGACGACAGGTTATATTCAGCCTAATCTTAACGAAATATTTTCCCAAAAGTTTTGAAAAATAAAGCATTTATGTTCAACATAATAGTGATACTAAAGTTTTTACACATAATGTAATTTTTTTAAGTTTTTAATCGGGTCTGTTTAGAAAGTGAGTTACTACTAATATACTAAAATATAGTACTACAATATATTTGCTATAATGTAGTTTGGTGCATTATGGAAATATATTGAGTTTTATCTGCAATACTTGTGGTCAGAATACTGGTTTTCGGATGTCTAACAGAGTATCAGCTGTGGGCGGGTCTTTAGATTCTTCATTTTCAGTAGTATTTCACCTCTTTGAAATATTTGTTTCTCATATCAATCTGAGAAAGCTTTAGCCAGGACATTTTCTTAACGGGAAAAAATTAATGAAAAATCTCCTAAGTTATATAAAAGGTTTTTTAAAACAACAATTGCCCTTGAAATCCATCTTAAGTAACTGTGAGAACTTAAAAAACTCAAACAAAACAAAACTAAAAGCAGAAATTATTTTACTAATGAAAATTGAAACTAATAACCATTTCTCACTGAAAGAGTTGTTTGTGCTAAAAATAGTTTTTATTAATTCAATTTAACAGTGGAAAAATGCTTTAAAGTGAATCTGAAATCAAAACCCAAGCTTAGAAAACTTCAAATATCTTAAAAACTAATTTGTTATCAAATCTGAAATTTGAAGCAGCAAGCTTCCCAATGATATGAGCCACAAAAAAATGAAAGAAAAAAAAATCATACGTTTGAAATTTGTAGTCCTTAAAGAACGTAAATATCTTACTTAATACTTAAAACTTATTTCCAAGGAATTTTCGGTAAACTAAATATTACTTACATATATTGTTTCATTTCCCTTATTAACAACTATATATGTTATCCATCCAAATATAAATAACAAAAATATATTGATTGATATATCTTTTCTTCTGATCAATTTACACTGATCGTTCCAAGTGAGGTATATCTTGACAGCAAGTCAACATAGAAAAATGATGAACACGCTCTAATAATTGCCCTAACCAACAAATCCGATCTTTTTCATATAACAAATAAATCTGACACCCATTCTATCCAATGATTAATTGATACCGCGAGCCAACAATTATAGTGAACAATAGTCGTATCTTAAGCCACCGAAATTTATTTTTATAGTCCTTCTGACAAAATAAAGAATGTCAAAGGGTGAATGTACCTATCTACTGTCTAAAAATCATTTGCGAATCCTTGTAACATACGATGCATCAATATTATGTCATTAATTAACATTTTTATGCTTTGAAACACTTTCAATGAAAGAAATAGAAACACACAATTATATGTTAGAAATTAATTAATACAATTTTAATTTAATTAACACGACAAATACCAGTTTCCAATACATCTGATATATTAAGAGTCGGCTACATATGGCACTCGCGTCAGATTTAGCACACTGCCAGTCTTCATCTAAGAATAATATTCTGTTTTGAGTTCTTTTAAAGAGGAATTGTATATTAAACGTAGATACTTTCAACTTTTTAAAATATTAGTAGTTTAAATTATTGAATTTTTGTTGTTAAATATTATAATAAAATATTTTTTTCTGTTTTTAAACTAAGATTAATTTTAGAATTTTTAAATTTTAAGGTATCCGACTACGTTCGGAACCGTGATTTTGCAAAAGCATATAAATGGATAATATGTATGATACTTAGTGTCACTTAGATTAGAAAATGTATATAAAATTTATTTAAGAATAGTATTACAATAAAAAATTATTTAAGTACAATATTTTGACAAAAAATGAACATAGAATGACCCATTTTCAAAATATTCTCCTTTTATGAAAAAAATGCCTCTATTATAATAATATTTTGCCTGTCTGTACCTCAGACGTCTGTAGAAAGGCTCAACTAGAATTTTTGAAATAAATAACTTAGAAGTGGGTTTATCCATGTTTTACGACAACAGAGGGGATAAATTTTAAGTAAAAAAACGATGATAATTATTTCAAATGTGGTTGTAACTCTAAAAATAATGTGAATTTTTCAAAAATCATAGTTGAGCCTCCGTACAGAGGTCTGAGCTATATACAGGCAAAATATTATTATAATAAAAGTATTTTTCACAAAATGAGAACATTTTGAAAAATGGCTATTCTTAGTTTTTAATCGAAATATTGTACTTAAATAATTTTTGTCAAAATGTCCTTAAAACAATTTTACACACATATTCTAATCTAAGCGACACTAAATATCATAAAAATTATCAATTTATGCGCCTTTTTTAAAATCACGGTTCCGAACGTAGTAGGATACCTTAATGGTCCCATTCAAGGCATAAAAAAAATATTTTATTTACTTTCTAATGATAATGATTATGACTTTATAGTAGTTATTTAAGAACATCAACGTGAGCGAAGCCGTGGGTAAAAGCTAGTCTATAATAAAACTGTACCATTTTATTTTTGACATTTATACATGTATTGTCGAGAAAATTGAATTATTTCAAATGTTTTCCTACTGTGTGGCATTCTGTGTTCATAGATTGGTTTGGTCACACCCCAGCTATATGGATGCCGACCCTTGTGATTTATCAATCTATTAAATCTTGAGTGAGTGAGTTTTTATTAACGTCATACTATAAAGCAACGTTAGGGCTATTGGCAGAATGCCCAAGGGTACCCAGCTTACTCGAAAGGGCTTAGACCTACAAACTGATCCCTCGGAAAACAACCATCCCCGCGTTCAGTCTGTATTGAACAAAATCTTATTTTACATTTTTTGTAGAAGTACTCAATAAATTTACATAATGTAAAATGTAGGTAACTGCATGATATGCATACGTAATTATATAATACAAATATGCAAAACTAATAATAAAAAAGGAAATATAATGGGTAAGAAGAGGTAGAAAAGAATATACCTTGTTCCAGAATTTTTACAAATACATTAAACAATGAAAAAGATATGCAAATGCATCGTATAGACCCCCTCTCCCCGAAAAAAGAGTAAAAAAAAAACATGTTTTTCAATTTTTTTTTTCTGGTTGACGCCACCACTTCCTGTGTTAATACTTTTTTTTACCTAAATTTATCCTTCAGTTTTATAAAAATGTATTAACATCGGAAGGAGGAGGATTCATTTTAGACCCTCCTCCCTACTTTTTTTTTAAAACATAAAAGAAAACAGCATTAAAAAAAAATGAGTGAATTACATTGGAGGTATCGTTTCCTCTTTTAAAACAAGAAATTGATTTCAAACGAATACTCGTACTGTTAACTAAAAAGCTAAACTAGGAAACTACCGTAAAATCCGTCGTATAACGCGCACTTTTAACACCAAACATATGATCAAAATTTAATTTTCAAAAGCCTGGGATAATATCTCGAATAAATGACTTCAAAACATAAGAGAATTGCATAATTACATTTCAGATTTCTTCGTAAAAAAGGGGGTGCGCGTTATACGGCGAATATATCTAAAAGTTCAAAAATGTAGATTAAAAGCACACGTTATACGCCGGATTTTACGATATATTATATTGCGTGAGAAAAAAATATTGTTTATAAATTGAGAAGTTTCTCAGCTCCAGAGTCTCGTAAACCCATTTCATCATAGAACCACTTGTGGCCCCATAAGAGTAGCAATCCAATCTCATTTAAGGATTTTTGCTTCGGATTGTGAGGGCTTTTTTTAATGGACCTCATCATTTTGAGCCACGGTCAAAGGAAGAAGATGATCCCTGAACTGGCAGCCCACTCTCTTAACGTCCACACCAGGCCCATTAGAGGAATTTGAATCTCGACAGATTTAACGTACATCGGTTGTACTAGGACTCGAACTCTTATCACGCCGGTCAAAATTCTTAACAATGACCCCTAGGCTGTCACGGCAATATGTGAAATTTTGAGCTTCAGATGAGAACATAGAAAAAAATTTATTGCCAGATATAGGTAATTCTAACATTGCGTGTCCAAAAGTCATCTACAAAATTACACGTTTTTAATCAATGCAGTTGATATCTAAATTTTATACAATAAAAATTTAATACAAAGACGATCATTACTAATAAAAGAGGCAGGAGCCATTTTAATCGGGTTTTGTAAATGTAATTGTTTAAAACAAGTTAAATGTCTAAGCAGTTCGGATTATTTTGTAAACACAAGCATTTTGTAGGCAAAATTAACTTATATGCATTAGATAACATTTTATACATACAACACTATCCTCTCCCTGTAACTTATGTCAAACTTGGATTTTTAGATAAAAACATCGGGAGAAAATATATAAGTGTAGTATTGCATCCTGCCCTCTTCCTACTAAAATATTTCGACCGACCTTTTACCTTCGAATATCGGGATTGAAGTTCCTTCCATGTGTTGTGTAGGTTTGCAAAGATACCTCAGTGACATATTTGTTGAGTACTTACATTTGTGATATGCTTTTCTGACTTATATTCTAAAAAGATATATTTCCGAAACTCTCAGGGGTCGTGCGGAAAAGTAAACAGGGTGAAATACCTCTCTCCGATGTCTATTTAGAACGCTATTGCCATCTTGTTTACATTTTGAAAGGATTTCGCAAAAACAACTCAAGTAGTACGGCAAAGAATGGTATAGAAAGGGAGAAAATCTAGTGGGAGGTACCCTAGATAGAAATATGGAGATAAAACCTTATTTTGCATTGAAACTTAAAAAGCGTCATCCTTTTACAATGCACTTATATCCTCCACTATTTATAAGTAATAAAAAAAACTATATAAATACGTTTAGATTGATTTATTGTCCCTTAATGCCTTTTTCTTACCCAACACGAGGGAAATAGGTGATTATAAACTCGTAATTACTATAAACATTAGTCAAGTAACGAGGATGACATCTGAGTTGGCACTCTATTTTCAAATTCGCAATCTAAGCTAACGAGCACCCTGAGCCACTACACTTAACGTGTATCAGCTCTACGTGGCAAATGAGAATGATGAAGTATTAACCTCACACTATAAAGCCACACGATGGCTACGTATGACGGACTTCGACATTTTGAACTTCGGTCAAGTATTGAAGCCAACACCTGAGCTGGCAC
>BMAV01003900.1:214636-227588 GCA_019973955.1 Trichonephila inaurata madagascariensis | reverse complement strand
GGATACCTTAATGGTCCCATTCAAGGCATAAAAAAAATATTTTATTTACTTTCTAATGATAATGATTATGACTTTATAGTAGTTATTTAAGAACATCAATGTGAGCGAAGCCGTGGGTAAAAGCTAGTCTATAATAAAACTGTACCATTTTATTTTTGACATTTATACATGTATTGTCGAGAAAATTGAATTATTTCAAATGTTTTCCTACTGTGTGGCATTCTGTGTTCATAGATTGGTTTGGTCACACCCCAGCTATATGGATACCGACCCTTGTGATTTATCAATCTATTAAATCTTGAGTGAGTGAGTTTTTATTAACGTCATACTATAAAGCAACGTTAGGGCTATTGGCAGAATGCCCAAGGGTACCCAGCTTACTCGAAAGGGCTTAGACCTACAAACTGATCCCTTGGAAAACAACCATCCCCGCGTTCAGTCTGTATTGAACAAAATCTTATTTTACATTTTTTGTAGAAGTACTCAATAAATTTACATAATGTAAAATGTAGGTAACTGCATGATATGCATACGTAATTATATAATACAAATATGCAAAACTAATAATAAAAAAGGAAATATAATGGGTAAGAAGAGGTAGAAAAGAATATACCTTGTTCCAGAATTTTTACAAATACATTAAACAATGAAAAAGATATGCAAATGCATCGTATAGACCCCCTCTCCCCGAAAAAAGAGTAAAAAAAAAACATGTTTTTCAATTTTTTTTTTCTGGTTGACGCCACCACTTCCTGTGTTAATACTTTTTTTTACCTAAATTTATCCTTCAGTTTTATAAAAATGTATTAACATCGGAAGGAGGAGGATTCATTTTAGACCCTCCTCCCTACTTTTTTTTTAAAACATAAAAGAAAACAGCATTAAAAAAAAATGAGTGAATTACATTGGAGGTATCGTTTCCTCTTTTAAAACAAGAAATTGATTTCAAACGAATACTCGTACTGTTAACTAAAAAGCTAAACTAGGAAACTACCGTAAAATCCGTCGTATAACGCGCACTTTTAACACCAAACATATGATCAAAATTTACTTTCCAAAAGCCTGGGATAATATCTCGAATAAATGACTTCAAAACATAAGAGAATTGCATAATTACATTTCAGATTTCTTCGTAAAAAAGGGGGTGCGCGTTATACGGCGAATATATCTAAAAGTTCAAAAATGTAGATTAAAAGCACACGTTATACGCCGGATTTTACGATATATTATATTGCGTGAGAAAAAATATTGTTTATAAATTGAGAAGTTTCTCAGCTCCAGAGTCTCGTAAGCCCATTTCATCATAGAACCACTTGTGGTCCCATAAGAGTAGCAATCCAATCTCATTTAAGGATTTTTGCTTCGGATTGTGAGGGCTTTTTTTAATGGACCTCATCATTTTGAGCCACGGTCAAAGGAAGAAGATGATCGCTGAACTGGCAGCCCACTCTCTTAACGTCCACACCAGGCCCATTAGAGGAATTTGAATCTCGACAGATTTAACGTACATCGGTTGTACTAGGACTCGAACTCTTATCACGCCGGTCAAAATTCTTAACAATGACCCCTAGGCTGTCACGGCAATATGTGAAATTTTGAGCTTCAGATGAGAACATAGAAAAAAATTTATTGCCAGATATAGGTAATTCTAACATTGCGTGTCCAAAAGTCATCTACAAAATTACACGTTTTTAATCAATGCAGTTGATATCTAAATTTTATACAATAAAAATTTAATACAAAGACGATCATTACTAATAAAAGAGGCAGGAGCCATTTTAATCGGGTTTTGTAAATGTAATTGTTTAAAACAAGTTAAATGTCTAAGCAGTTCGGATTATTTTGTAAACACAAGCATTTTGTAGGCAAAATTAACTTATATGCATTAGATAACATTTTATACATACAACACTATCCTCTCCCTGTAACTTATGTCAAACTTGGATTTTTAGATAAAAACATCGGGAGAAAATATATAAGTGTAGTATTGCATCCTGCACTCTTCCTACTAAAATATTTCGACCGACCTTTTACCTTCGAATATCGGGATTGAAGTTCCTTCCATGTGTTGTGTAGGTTTGCAAAGATACCTCAGTGACATATTTGTTGAGTACTTACATTTGTGATATGCTTTTCTGACTTATATTCTAAAAAGATATATTTCCGAAACTCTCAGGGGTCGTGCGGAAAAGTAAACAGGGTGAAATACCTCTCTCCGATGTCTATTTAGAACGCTATTGCCATCTTGTTTACATTTTGAAAGGATTTCGCAAAAACAACTCAAGTAGTACGGCAAAGAATGGTATAGAAAGGGAGAAAATCTAGTGGGAGGTACCCTAGATAGAAATATGGAGATAAAACCTTATTTTGCATTGAAACTTAAAAAGCGTCATCCTTTTACAATGCACTTATATCCTCCACTATTTATAAGTAATAAAAAAAACTATATAAATACGTTTAGATTGATTTATTGTCCCTTAATGCCTTTTTCTTACCCAACACGAGGGAAATAGGTGATTATAAACTCGTAATTACTATAAACATTAGTCAAGTAACGAGGATGACATCTGAGTTGGCACTCTATTTTCAAATTCGCAATCTAAGCTAACGAGCACCCTGAGCCACTACACTTAACGTGTATCAGCTCTACGTGGCAAATGAGAATGATGAAGTATTAACCTCACACTATAAAGCCACACGATGGCTACGTATGACGGACTTCGACATTTTGAACTTCGGTCAAGTATTGAAGCCAACACCTGAGCTGGCACCCTCCTCTACTTCAAACTTCCAAACCACACTAACTGGAAGACTTTGAGCCAGGAAAGATTTAACGAGCACCACTCCTTTACTCGGAGAGTCAACTCTAAGGGATAAGCTTCCGTCTAAATGTTTCCGAGAGATAGAAAAAGTCACATTTATTATACTTTTAATACGTTTCTTATATAAATTACAACCGAAAATAGAATTCTGTGGCCATAGCAACCAAATTGATTGCAAGCATTCTATCTGCCAAATCATAAGATTCGAATCCTTTAAAATACGAAGCTGTTGTATGCCTTGGTGCATACAGTTAAGACAATAGGTGCAACTAAAGACCCGGCAATTAAGTGGTTTATGCCAAGGGAGTGAGTCAATATCAGCGTCGCACTGTTCAGCTACACGAGAACTTTCGGTGACGGGCCTTGTAATTTTGAAGCATGGTCAAGGGACGAGGACGACACCTGAGCTGGCATCACCTCTCCTAACTACCACACCACACCGACGGGAGGACATTTGAGCTCTAGGGCAGATTTAACGTGCATCGCTCCCCTACGCGGTGGGACTATAGTGGTACTGGGCTCGAAATCGTGACATGCCAGCCGCGGTCCAATACCTTGACCAATAGGCTACCGCGGCTACGTAGACATGGTGGGAAGGTTCAGGGTGGGTAATTCCAAGAGATATCATTCTCTTGATTCTTGAAGATTGCAGTTACGAGAACCGTCGCTAAAAGTCCTCGTATAGTTTCATGGTGTGACGTTCACGAAGAATCAATTTATTGTACAAAGTTATTTTAATTTAAATAAATTATAGCTTTAAAAAACACGATTTTATACTTAAATAGAACAAAAAATCAAAAAATAATGCTTAATATAAGAATAGAATAATTAACGAGAAAATTAATTTTATTGTGGTAAAAGTGTGGGGCGCTTGATATTAGTTGTTATAATTTCTTACTAGTTCTATTCCGAAATGCTGAGTTAGTGTAAAAGTGTAGTACAAAGCACTTCACCACAATGAAATTAATTTTCTTATTAGTCATTTTATTCTCTTATATTTTTTTTAACTTTTTAATTAGATTAACTCTCTCTCTCTCTCTCTCTGTGTAAAAGCTTACAGTTAAAGCTTATAGCATTTTAGGTTATTAAAAATATAATTTGTTTTTTTTTTCATTTTTAAGTTTAATCTGCAATAAAAAAGCGTGTGTTTTTTTAGTTTTTAAAACTATCATTTATTCATTGATGAATTAATCTTAATTACGTCATTTATTTAGAATCTGGAATATCCATTGGCATCCTATTAGTTCGCTATACGGTCTGATTCGAAAAATGTAGGATCAACCACAATGCATTTTTCCACTTTTTATATAAAAAGCACGTTTTTTGTTTGTTGTTTTTGTATAAATCATCAGCATTTTCGCTTTAGGTTTGTATAACTGAATCTTTTAGTCACCAAATCTAGAATTACTCGCCATATTTGGAGTGAGTGAATATTAACGTCGCACTGTTCAGCTCCACGAGGGCTTTTTGCGACGGTCCACGTCATTTTGAATCATGGTCAAGTGACGTGGACGACACCTGAGCTGGCTCTCCTAATTACCACACCCCACCAACGGGAGGACGTTTGAGCTCTCGACAGATTTAACGTGCATCACCCCCTACACTGCGGATCTTTAGTGGAACTGGGCTCGAACTCGTGACAAGGCCAGCCACGATCCGTTACCTTGACCACTTGTCTACCACGGCCCAACGAATCTGGAAATGGGATTTGGAATTAGTTGCAAACTCTGGAAATGAGAAATCATTAATCCTGATGAGGACAATGGAACAAAGTTATTGTATTGTCATTGGTCCTTGACAAGGGTGCAAAATTTCACAAATTAATCTGATCTTTTAAAGTGGGTGAAAATTCAGTTAAAAAGGATGATACTTATTAAATATCAGCTAAGAGAATTCAAGACAAAAGGTGTGTTTGTACTGTGTACGTGTGAAAGTTTGTGCTGTCTCCGAACGGCAACATGAAGTTTCCACACACAGCGAGAAAATCCCCTCAAGTGCGTGTTATTATCTTTGCTTTATAAGGAAACACGAGGACTATTGGCAACAGACCTCGTAAATTTGAACCTCATCGAAGTGACGAAGCGGACAACACCTTGTAATGACTTCACACAGCTCTGGTATAAACTATTTATTTCTCAGTAAGAAATTCATGAAAAAAATATTCCATCACAATTAATTAGCAAAAGGGTCCACAGATTCCGAGTCTCTTTCGCTACAATGTCCCACATCTTTCACACAAAATAATGTCATAAATTGACACTCCAGAGAGAAGTCCTATGCATAGGATATGTAAAAAGGGTTCACTCTCTGTAATTCTACAATGAGTCGGGGTGAGTTCACTGGCGTTAAATCCGCCGTGCAGTTGCTCCTTCGCAGTTTACACGGTGCCAAAATCCGCCTTACTTCGCGGACTCAGGTTTAGCTGTATCACAAGTCTTTAACTGGAGGGCCTCCAATCAAGTTCCCTCAAGTCCTCCGGTTCAGAATCCACTTTAACTCGTGAACTTAATCGTTTTATTCATCACTATAGGGGCATCAAACAGTTCCCTAAAGTAAAGTCACCGCAGTTCGGAATCCGCCGTACTTCGCGGACTCACTATCGTTTTCTTTCTCGCCGAAGGGGCTTTCAGACGGCTCCCTCAAATCCAGTCCCTTTCGTACTCTCTCCCTCTCCTTATATATCTCTCGTCTCTCACCTCCTAATTTTTTCTTTGATCTCTTGTTCTTAGGCCGCTCCTGTCGGTCTCGACCCATTTGATCTCTTGTTCGTAGGCCGCCTATCGGGAGTCTGTCTTCGCCTATATTGTAAGTTCTCAGACGCGCTGTCGTCGTCGAATCGTGAGAAATTGAAAGAACAATGTTTTGGTGTCTCTTTTTGACGGTCGGGACAGCCTGGGAAAAAGGGCAAGAATTTCTGACCACCCACTTGCGAAATTCCTTCCCAGCAATTAGGGAAACGTCTGAAATTTTCCCATGTCTGTCGACATCAATCTTAACAAATAGGGGGGAATAGACCGGCTTCATCACACCCTCCTTAAACGACTACACCATACTACGCCAAATGGAGAACTTTGATCTCGGCAGATTTAATATATACGGTCTTAACACGGCGAGTCTTAAGTGCCACTAAGGCTACATGTTCGTGACCGTAACCACTAGTCTACCACAGCCGAGAATTTAACCTCACTAGATAAGTTGAATCGAGATCGCTAGAGCCTGAATTGAGCTTTCTCTTAGGGAACTTCAATTCTAAGAGCGATTTTTTTATTTTGTATAATTTAAGGGGACATGGTACGATTTACGTAAAAAATTTTAATTTAAGGATTTTCAAAATTATTTTGGTTGCCTCCTATTTGTGTATACTATGTAAAACAGATTTTGTGCTCAAAATTTATAAAAAGCTAGCTATTTAATTTTGTAAGGAACATACTTAAAATTTGTGTAGTGATTTTAAGATGCTACTCCTCCTACAAAAATTTACGCGCACGCATTACATTTGATTTACAAGAACGTCAAAGTATGTATAACAAAAGTTGGTATTGATTTTGTGATAACATGTTTGTTATTTGTACAGTACTTTTTATGTGTGTGAATACTTATTAAAAGTTCCTTGAAGAATGTATAAATTTTGAGTTCAATTATTTTTAAAAAAAATTCAAAGCCTTAGGCACAATAAAAAAAAAAAGACTTAGCATTTTAAATGAAGACAAACTAGTTATTTTATCATTCTGAGATAAGTAAGTTTAAAGTTTAGATTTGCCATAGGGATGTGATTAAAAAAATAAACGTATATATAAAAGGTATCAGAATTCTGCGTTTTTTAAGTTTAGAGCTTTCAAATTTTGTGAGGCTGCAGAAAAGTATAAAAAAAAATAAATAATTTAAGCTAAAAAAAGTTTTAAGCTTTTTAAGCTTTTTTTTACCAGTTTTTGTCCATTGAATCGTATTGTGTCCCTTAAGCTAGAATAAATGTTGTTTGGATATATAACTCACTTTTAATTTATTGCAACAATCAACACTTGTAAAGCACTTAATATATCTTCCTCATTTTGCCTTAATACTTCACGATAATTTATCTGAAATATTAATGTATTATACTAAAAAGAGTAACTTCAAAGTCTTTTCTAACAACATTTTTAAGCTCAAACATTCAAAAATAAAGATTTTTGTTTTCTAATAATGTGTAAAACTGGTAGTTTGCTTAAAAAAATAAATACATTTAAATTCAGAGGAAAATTTGAGTTTAATTAAGATTTAAGATAAGAGTTTTTGTGTAACAAGGCTCTTTAATTACCTTAATTAAGTTTTTTGAAATTTAAAGCTAAGATGAAATTATTGTAAACAGAATGAAAAACATTCTATGTAATTAGAAAATTAACGGACTTAAAGTTGTTAAACAATGTTTCCACTATGCTAATTACTTGATTTAAGGTTCATTATACGGATAACTAATTGAATGACATGTTCTTCCAAACACTTAGCTTCACAATTGTCTATATTTAAGAATGTGCATCATGGGATGTCGCCTCTGCCAGACACTGATAAATGAATCATCGAATATTCTTTGATGCCACACATTTTATCACAGCCTCAACATATAACAGGCATCACCTTATGACTTTCTTAAGAGCACATGCTACGATTTACACAAACATTTTTAATTTAAAGATTTTTAAAATTTTTTTGGATGCCTCCTATGTATATATGCTATGTTAAATAGATTTTGTGCTCAAAATTTCATAAAGAGCTCTAGCCATGTAATTCTTTAAGGAAAAATCTTAAAATTTATGAAGTGATTTTAAAATGCTACTCCTACAAAAATTTACGTACATGAAATTTGATTTAAAAGTACGTCAATCTATGTATAATAAAAGTTGGTATGGGTTTTTCGTTAACGTGGTAGGTATTCATACAATACTTCTTTTTGTGAATTTTTATTGAAAATTCCTTAAAAAATGTATAAATTCTGAGTTCAATTACTTAAAAAAAATATTGCTTTGATTCAAAAATGCATACCAACTTTTGTTACATATACTATTAGCAATAGGTAAATAAAAATTCAAAGCATTAGGCATAATAGAAAAAAATGCCCTATCATTTTAAATGAAGACAAACTAGTTATTTTATCTTTCTGAGATAAGTCAGTTTAAAGTTTTGATTTGCCATAGAGATGTGAATAAAAACGAAAGTGAAGCTATCACAACTTTGCGTTTTTTTAAGTTTAGAGCTTTCAAATTTTGTGAAAAGTGTGTTTTTTTATAGAAAAGTATATAAAAAATAATTCAGGCTAAAAAAATTAAATTTGATTTTTTGACCGATTTTGGTCAGTTCATGTTCTTAATGTAGGATTAGAAAGTTGAGCTCTATGTTTGAGTTATAAGTTTACAAACTTCGATTTTTTTAAAATTAACATTATTTGTTTGTATTTTAATTATTTTGTATCGAAAAAATAAACAAAGCATTATGCATTTGATTTTTAAATACTTTGAATAAAATAACGCAAAGTGAAAAGAAGTATGCTTGCAGTTAGTACTTAGAGAAATATCACTTGTGTATCGTTTAACTGGACACACTGATTATAACATAAAACTCGGATTCTAGGCTACTCGGGTTACACATTTCTTTACTCTTTCACTGTTTCACTTTATAATTATTCTGAACAAAAAAAATTATTTACAATTTAACATGGAAAGTTACAAAAGAAAATTTCAAAATCTGTCAATATATATAGCTTTTATTTCAGCATGAATTCGGTGTTAAACATTTTGTAACTAAATTTTGAAGGAAAAAGAAGAAATACCATTTTCCTTGCGAGCTTCGAGCGTTTTAAAAGAGGTACATGTCCTTTAAATCACTGGAAAAAGAATTTGATATATTAAGTGTTCGTAAGAAAAAAAGACAATGGATGTCTAAGAAAACCTTAAAGTGTGTACCTAAAATATTTATATGAAGCTCAAGAACGAATGTTAGGTAAAAAATAAGTATTGAAATAACTTTAAGCAAATTAATATAAGTTTATAAGTTAAAAATAATTTATATTAAATTTACTTTAAAGCATTTCCGAAAATCGATAAAATATTTGAATTACATGTTCCTCACACAAGGAGGATTAATTCATTTATT
The DNA here is from genome assembly GCA_019973955.1 of Trichonephila inaurata madagascariensis. Lineage (NCBI taxonomy): Eukaryota > Metazoa > Arthropoda > Arachnida > Araneae > Nephilidae > Trichonephila > Trichonephila inaurata. Next base: position 218,643 of record BMAV01003900.1, on the reverse strand, counting down.
TTCGTATGTACATTCAGCAACTTGGGACAATACACGTCATTCTCATCTGCATTATAAAGTTTATAACATCTGAAGATCTGATGATCTGTATTATAGATAGAAACAGTGTTAAAAGTATGGCATGAAAGAAAACTTTTTGGAAACTTTCAACTTGACAAGAATTTTGGAAACAGTTCGAAAAATTCCACTCTTCATCCATACACACAACAACGCTTAAATACTCTTTTCAAAATCAATCTCTTCCATTAAGAGCTTAGTTTGCATCACAGCTTCAAAATTACCGAAAGAGGCTTTGAAAACTTAGTCACGAGTTATATAGTGTAAATATGTCTTCAAAAGTAGATGGAATTCAAAGCCAACAAATAGCGAATGAAAAATAAAAACAAGAATTCGAATAATCGAAATAAAATGGCGCAAATAACTTCTTTTGTTGTCACATTCTTGGCATTCTGTTTCAGGCTTCAGTGAAGCGTGGGAACTAAAGTGTCACACAAAGGACAAAACACTTGGAAATTGCAAGTTGTTTCCTTAAACTAAAATAGAGATGCGTCGGACAGATTTGTGAGAGATTTAGAATCGAATTTCCTTCACATTCGAAATGAAGTATTTCTAAAAAAAAGATTTCATGTTAGGTTTAAAAGCATTTACTTCCTATGAAAGTTAAAAACCAGAAGAAAAAAAAGCAGGACAACAAGTAAAAATGTGTGACAAATAAAAAAAAAATTAAACATTTCTTTTTCTTTTTTTTATTATTTAAATAAACAAGAAAAAATTACTCTTTATAAATTTTTAATATCCTGTGGAAAATTATTGATTAATTATGAAGAATATGGGTACTGATGTATTTTTAATCCAGCAGAGTTTAATTATGATTTACAGAGAGATCAATAAAAAGTAGATTAATTCAAAAGTAGATTTTAAGATTTTCAAAATACTTCCATCGGAACTAATTTGATAACGGGGGTAATAGCGCCAAGTGCTGCTTGGCGTGATCCTTATCACGCCAAGCAGCGTTTCTTGCTGCTGGACTGAAATCCAATATGGCGGCTTAGCGGTAGTTTAATGATACACAATATTAAAGAATTGTTTTGAAATACATTTAAATGTATTTCAAATAAAGGATATAGGAAGAGATTGAGAATAACCGAGATCAATCAATAAATAATGATTAATATGGAACATGTACTAATAATAGTATTATAAGCAGCATATAATAAGCTCATAATATTATTTTATCGTAATTTTATGTAATATTCATATAGTACAATTATATAACGGTTATTAGAAACAATAATCATAATATAATTAAATAGTAATTATTAAAATGAATAATCGTCGAATTGTAAAAAAATAAAAATAATGCATAAGAGAACTCGTAATACAGAACTATAAATAAATAACATAAGAATAGCTATAAAGGAACAAAAATAGTTATAAATGAATAAGATAATAATTATAATTAAATAATAATAATTATAATTAAATAACAAAGTATGTAGTAATATTTATAAATAAATGCTAAAAGAACCGATACAATTATAAGTAACGAATATTATATGATTATTACCCATAGTAATAATTGCATTTTTTTTCATTATGAATAAAATAATTACATAATGTATGTTAAAATTAATTTAGAATATCATTTACAAAGTAGTGAAAGCGTGCAATATGAAACTTGCACTGTAAGTTCCTTCAACGAATTTCATCGAACAAAGAACGTAAAAAAAACATTTTTAAAACGAAAATAAATTATTTATAGCGATAATTAAAAGCACAACACTTATTCTTTTAAGAAAAAAATATTCTATTACTCACTCATTTTAGAAATATCCATATTCGAAAACAGCCCAGAATTACACAGAAGACGCAAATTAAAGAAAATTTATACTGAAAATGGTTAAATTTTTGAAGAAATCGTCTGAAATTAAAGGGTTACAGCGGAAAAAATGAATAAAAGTTATTTCTAATATACGTTATCCCCATGGCAACCACATCGACAGACGATAAAAATATTAAGGTAACCATATTGAAATATTATCGCCCATCTTGGCGAACATAAACAACTTGGCATTACTACCCCCGATATCAAATTAGCACCCTTCCATCACAGCACCTTTGGGTGGTACTTACGTACCACATTGGTCATTAAATGAATCCAAATGAAGCTCCAAATCAAGAAATTCCGCCAAATGCCCTAACATACAGCCAATAATGGGGAGGGAAGAAAACGTTTCTGTAAGCACTTATGCACAATAATTTTGTTTTAATTTGGGCAAAATCTTCACCAGTTTGCTTCTCGGTGGGATAATATGTAAGTTCCCCTTTTTTGAACGATTGAAAACTAGTATTTAAGAAAGTGATTATGATTATTTGAGAAACCTTTCAGAAACATTAGGCCGCATACAATTATTCGTAGTCTTTCGTTAAGTTTAAACATACTTCACTAACAAGGCTTAATTTAAATTTATAATCTGATAGAAAGATATTAGTCTGATTTCATGCGTGAAATGAAAACAATTTCCAAAAAGATTTATTTACAGTAAGACAAAAAACAATAATTATGATAGTCAAGTGAAAATACATACAGAAAGGTATAGCTCCATCACTTTGAAAATTTATTCAAAAACCTGCCCACATATCTATTGAAAAAATTCATTATTTTTTTACTTATTTATTTTATTAATTTAATTTATTTTGATATGTTTATGGTTAAAACAAAAGTAATTTTAGAAGAAATTAATAAAATTAGTCAAAAAATATTAAGACACCTTGTTTCTGAAAGAAAACATTTATATCAGTGTCAATTATACATATTTTGAAATGTTTTCAAAAAATACTCAAGAACATTATTTCATATTTTAATATAAGGTTTTTTAACACAACGTATATTAAATATCAGAATATTTTTACGTAGAAAGTTTTATTTCTTTGGGGCTTTGGAATAGTGTTTTACCATTGCAGACCTAGTAAGTAGACCACAGGAGCTGGAATCTCTTTTTGTGCGGCACCATAAAGTTGGAATACCAATTGCCGCCAGTAATTTCGACACCCACTTTCCACCCAAGAGGATAAAAAGTGCTCTGACGATGCGAAAACGAACGTAGAATAAGTTTGACGAGAGGACCCAAATTAAACAAGCACTCCAGGGATATTTCATATGCCGCATAGCCATACGACATAGACGCTATCAATTTTCCGTATCATGAAAATCCACCGACTTCAGCCGGGGTCGAATTTACAACCTTGGGCGTACAAGACCAGCGACAAACCTACTACGCAACCCAGCAGGCTTCACGTAGCAAGTACTACTAATAAAACTTCTCGTTAAAAAAATATTTATTTTATTGTTCCTTTAAATTTATATAACAATCCATATTATAAGGAACGAGGAGAAAATGTGGACTTTCGAATTTAGTTTTACCTTCAACATAAGCAACTAAAAAATTTACAAATATTATAAAAAGTTAAATAATAGAAAATCAGTAATGAAAAAAAAATGATTAAAAATGTAATTAAAAATGAAAATTATTTTTAGCATAAAGCTCAAGGACTAGACACGCTAACAAGTTTTAAAATGCAGTACAAAAAAACAATATATAAGGGGAAGAAAAAACACAGTATTCCCTCTATATAAGAATCAAATAAACATAATTTTCTACTCATTAAAATGTATATTGGGAATGTGTATAAGATTATAAAATCAGAGCAGGATACTACACTAAATCAAAATACGTTTTTCTAATGCATTAAATTAAAAAAAATAAATGTTTCGAAAAATTATATAATGTAAAGAAAAAAACTGAAAGAAATACAGCAACAATGATTAAAAGAAAAAAACATGCCACGTTTGGCAAAAGAACAGTTTTAGCTATCAGGAAAATGTATTCTTAAATGTATAATAGAATTGTTTTCAAAGATAAATTTTTCAGGATAAAACTTTGAGAAATAAAATGAAATACAAAAAAAAAAAAAAAAAAAAAAAAAAAAAAAAAAAAAAAAAAAAA
>BMAV01003900.1:142034-214536 GCA_019973955.1 Trichonephila inaurata madagascariensis | reverse complement strand
AAAAAAAAAAAAAAAAAAAAAAAAAACATGGAACAATATACATGGTATTATTCTTGCTCCTGTTCCCCATGGCAACCTACCACCATTATGTTTCCTTTATAACGTTACTACATTGGTAATCTGAACAAATAATTTTCACCAAATCCTGTCTTATGCAAACATTTTTAGTGGAGAAATCATCTGATCGAAAAAGAAAATGCCCAAAATAAAGTCAAATGAGAAAGAAAATAGCAACGTTAGAATTTTCATAATCTTTTGTATGATTTTATTCTATTTCAATATTTTCATTAAAATTCCTGATTACGTATAAATTACTATGATACAATAATAAACTGATAAAATATCTTGCTTCATTTTTGACTGTTAATCAAATCCAACTCGAATTAAATGAGAAATGTATCGTTGTCCTAACGTATTTTTAAAAATTATAATCATTATTGTTGAAATCAAGCATTTGTATAATGGGATGAAGTACAATTTATGGGCAACTAAAACAATAATCTTTCAGTGGCTGAAAATTATTAAAGGCATGCGGTTACAAAATCTACTTAGCAACCATTACATCATCAAATACTCTTAGGTGATTAATTCGCGAGTCTCAGTGCCTTAGAACATAATAATTTGTGAAGTAGCTTCTCACATGGGAAACTCTTAATTAACAAAGCACATCTGGTTAAAGCAGAGTTCTTGAACATAAAACAGTTCAGTGAAAGACATTAATTATTATTTCCGAAACACTGATTTGAGAAACATCGTGGAACAGGAAATATTGGCGACAATTACTCCTCTATAAAATACTTTTATTTAATATTAATACATAAGACAGAGAATTCTGAAGAATTTAGGAGAAAACAAAATGTTTGAGCCAGTTAATCGAGATATAATCTCTCAGTTGTGTGATATAAATAGAATCAAATAAATCAATTCAAATTAAAGGGCACCGACTTCAAGAGTTATGTAATAAGATTTATTCTTAGGGGAGGTTTCTATATAAAGAATGTTGTTAAGAGAATGTGTTTGGCTAATACCTTTAACAAGATTCAATCTTATTTTTCAAAAGTCATTGCCCGTCTTCGAGAAAATATTGAACTAAATAAATTAACTCTATGTGCGCAGATTCTTTGAAGTCCTCTTAAGTTACTATAAATGATAATAATGTAATGTCTGTACGACTTGATAAACTACATAAGTATTTTTTACGCTCTCGTGAGTTATTATGAATAGTGTTGATGAACAGTCTGTATTAACTGAATCGTGAATATCCCTTAGTTAGCTCATTGTGTTGTCCTAACGGTTGACAATGAAAATTGAAAATTGCAGTCCCTTGATTCGTCATAAATGTTATTTTGTTAAATTTGTTTGATTGGATAAACGAATTAGAAGTGGATTTCTCCTTTGCCATTTCTTTTAAGATAATTCTGTTGAGATAAATAATTCTGTACTTCTGGATAAACTAAATAAGTACTTTTAAGACCCTATGGTTTGGTTTGAGATTTTTTGGGGCAAGAGCCAATTCTAGCTATTCTTCGCCAAACATTTCTACGTATCTGTGATCTAGTCGTGAAAAGAAGAAAAGAGAAAATTGAATGACAAGAAGGAGGGTCGAAAATAGAGAAGGATCACTAGAGTAACCCGGAGTACGTGAAACCCGTGTTTACCAAAGATAATAAACCCCTTGGGAAAAGGAAAAGATCACTAGAGGGCACATCGGGAGCATGAAACCCGTACTCACCTAAAGAAGGTGAGCACCCTGAGGGGTTTAAGACCCTATGAGTCGCCATAACAGTTCATCATGGAAATCTGTATAACTTAAATAAACGGTTAGTGCTTAATTTTTGTTAGTTCAATAGATTACCATAATTGATTGAGTGATTGAATATTAACGTCGCACTGTTCAGCTACACGAGGGCTTTTGGCGACGGACCACGTAATTTTGAACCATGGTCAAGTGACGTGGACGACACCTGAGCTGGCACCCCCTCTCCTAACTACCACACCACACCAACGGGAGGACGTTTCAGCTCTCGACAGATTTAACGTGCATCGCTGCCCTACATGGCGGGTCGTTAGTGGTACTGGGTTCGAACTCGTGACAAGGCATGCCACGATCCGATACTTAACCACTCGGCTACCACGGCCACTTATAATTAAAGATGAAGCTTTAGAATAACTGTGTAAAAGACTTTTTTTTTTTTTTAAATATATAACATTTTTCCAAACACGAGTTATAAATGCTGTAGGGTCAGAATTTCACTACGGAGTGCCCCTAAAAGCGAAAGGACCGGCAATGTATAAAATAGCAAGCGTGGTCTATAGGAGCTACAGAAACCGAGTAGGGAAGTGTTTCTCAAACTGTGGGGCACGCCCCTGGGGGGGGCGTGGTAATCCTGCGAGGGGGACTCGAGCATATCTAAAAATCGAAAATGAAAGGTTTAAAAAATTACAAATTTACTGAAAGGAAGCAAAAAAAAAAAAAAATATTTTTACCAAGAAAAAAAAAATATATATTTTTACCTAGCAAAAATAAAATACATATTTATACTGGTGTAATATGTACTAGTAAATGCCTCATTACTGTACAATGTGTTTGATAATTAATTTATCAATACTAAGTTGGGAACAAGATTAATAATTTTTAGTGACTCCCAAGGACTTGTCATATACAAAATTATGTACAAAATTTAATACTTATCTTGATAATTTTTACGGTTTATAATTAAAGTCGTATTGTAGCTTTACGTCATGGTTACTGAATTCAATTCATTGTTATCGTATGGAAGGGGACGCGATGAAAATTATGACTGAAAATTGGGTCGGAAATATTTAAGGTTTGAGAAGCACTAGAGTAGGGTCAATGCACCTGCCTGCAAAGAGTATCTGTTGTACATATATACATATAAATAAAAATGAAGTGTCTGTGTTTGTAATTTGAAATTAACAGCTTTTTACTAAATGAATTTTTAAAAGTATATACGGTACTTATATGAAAAAATCAATTTTGTAAATTTTTGTTTGTCTGTCTGTTTTTTCCGGATAATCTCTGAAACGGCTGGACTAATTTTGACGGAACTTTCACTGGCAGATAGCTTATGTTATAAAGAGTAACTTAGGCTACTTTTATTTTTTTTTAAAAAAAAAAAATTAGAGTTTCGCGAAAATGAAATTAAAACCAATGAAATAGTGAACAATATCCGATTCAAATAGAGATTATTTATTTCAATAGGGACTATTTTTATTCAACAGGGATTATTTTATTTCGCGAGCCTTCTGTCTTAACGATTTCTTGCAGTTATATCAAACTCTTTTTGTTTGATTAGGTTGCTGCCACTCTCGACATTTCCCGTGTATGTCCTCAGATCCTAATGATTTTACAGTTCTCACCCCATCGACAGTGTCAAAAGTCATGCGTCCCTCTCACCCCTTGCTCAACAAAAAACAAATAAAGAAAAAAGAAAAAAAAGAAGCATCGATTCACAAAGTAGAAGAATGACATTATACTTATAGTATAGGTATTTCTTTACGTGGAATACATAATTATAAAGTTTTCGTAAACTGCGAATTGAATAAACACTTTTTTGTTAAATTCCACGTGGACGAAGTCGTGGGTATATAATAGCTATTTAACATAAAACAAATGCATCAGAAAGTAATATTAACGTATTACACATCCAGATACAAATTATTTACTCTATTTTAAGCGTTTATCACACAAAATTTGTAACTATGTGTTACTTTTGCTGAGTAGAAGGAAGGCGCTTTCAAAAATCGACCCACAAGTGAGTTACTGGGTGTTATAAATAAAAAAAATGTTTATCAGCTATTTTACCTACAGACTTAAAATTTAGCAAATATGGTTTTTTGTTCAGCTGAAATATGCAAGCTTTTTTTTGTTTAATTTACACAATTCACGTAAAATTAACTCATTAAAAACTTCTTTATCCTTCATTCTGTATTGTTTAATTTTTCAATTCACCCTTGCGAAGAACGGGTATGCCAGTTAGTACGTAAATAAATTCGTTAGTTTTGTAATGCTAGCTCAAAACCATTAAGATCTGCCAAAGATGCATTCTTTATAAAGCATCTTAAATATCGAGAATTTTATAAATGCTATGATAAAATATTTGGTAAACCGGATATATCAATTTAGGGAATAATTTATTTGTCGTTTCTTAAAATACGTAGTACGATCCAAAAGTTCAGGTAGGTGAAAGCAAGTACCTAAAGTTAAACCACCTAAAATGGATTCTCCCAACCCTCCTCTACCTGGCAAGGTTGATTTAGTTCATGCCGTGACCACACACAAAACACACGCGCATCAGTTATCCTCCGAAACGAGTTAGATTTGCTCCGCGAAGTAAGAAAGATGACTTTTCTTCAACAGCATTGAACATTCGATTCTGTTACATATAGCGCTTAGGTAAAACACAAATGGAGTATCCGGAAATGGTAAATAACGTTTATGGTGAATCTACTATGGCGAGGTCCAAGGTTTATACGAATGAGTACGGCGTTTCAAAGAGGTCCGAGAATCCATCGAATACAACGAACGCGTTGGACGATCTTCGACTTCACGGAATGAAGAAAATGTTGCATTGGTGTCTGAATGTGCTAAAAAAAATCGTCGTCAAACACTTGAACACATTACTGAGGCCACAAAATTCTCGAAGACGTCGTTTTCTTCGTCGTAAACATTCTCAGTTTTGGCAGTTTGGTATCTTCTGCATTACAACGCCTCAATCCCAATTAGCGAAATAGTTCCTCGCTAAAATTTGCATTCACGTGCTTCCACATCGCCCTATTTACCAGACTTAGCCTCGTGTAACGTTTACCTGTTCCCATCAAAGAAAACACATTCACAGGGACGCAGTTCTACGTCATCAGATGAAGTGAATGCAACATTGCCGGAGACCTTAGGGGAGATTGCAAAAAGTGGCTTCTATCTGTGCTTCCAGAAGTTATACGAACGCCGGCAGAAGTGTATTTTGCCCAAAGAAACTACTTTGAAGACGGATGTGATTCGGTGATGTGAACTATTCAGGGTAAGGTTTTATGTACCTGAAATTTTGGGTCATATTACGTATTATTAATGTTAGTAATGGAAAGTCTGAATAAGTAGATAAACTAAATGGATGCTTTTTTTATTTAATGATTTATCAAAAATATTAATATTAGATTAGAACAAAAATATTAATATTAAATATTAATTTCTTCAAATATACAAACAGATTTAACATACAAACTGGTTTAGAATGTCGATGAAAATCAGAATAGATAGAAGTGACATCTTAAGTCTTCATGGGACCCTGGATCTAAAAAAAGTTGACTCCATCCGCTACCCATTTAAGTTAACATTATATAACATACACGTTTCCAAATACTCGTACAAACAGTAGTCCGTACTAAACATATATCCATGATTCAATCTCACAACCTAGGAGTAAACCGTCCAAACCGACTGCCTAATTTTGACTAAATGACTAAATAATAATACAATCTTGACACTGATGACAGTTAGCATATAATTCGAAATTACCAGCGTTTTTGGATAAAATTTGATGATTAAAATCATTCGGATCATGATCTTGTTGATTCCGAATCGAGAACGAGATGAGACCTCTCCCCCCGTAGATGCTAAAGCTCTAGGCCCATTCGGACTGATATAAAACGTCCTTGATTAACCAAATGACTGTACGAGTATAACTTCTTTTAGTAAGTTAGTCAACTCACATACAGATTCGCTAATCTCGGGGGAAAAGTAAGTTAGGAAAAAGCGCTTGTTAACTTTTAACGTTGCACACGCACAAGCTCTATTTTAATCATTCGACTTTGTAGTTGATTTGAATAGAAGTTTTCCGAGTAACCGGGTTTCCGAATATTTTGTATCGAGAAGTTAAAGCATGCACTGTTAAGCCAAAACATTATGGAAACACCCACATTTTTCAATGAACTTGTCTGGATGACGTAGATGTCACTTGATTAAGATATAAAAAGTTGTATTTAACTGCTGCTAGAGAAAGTAAGGAATCATTCTTGCACTTACTTTTATGAGGGATAAGAAAGACTGCCAATCTAAGCGAATTAGATAAAAGGCAGGTTGTAAGGGCCCAGAGATTCTAATAGAGTATCTCCACAACAACAGGGCTGGTAGGATGCTCGCGATTTACCAATTTTAGTACTTTTGTAAAGAGAATAAAGGACGGTGAAACCAGCAGTAGACACAGAGCAGTTAGATCCACTCATCTTCAAAGAAAAAGAACGACGGAGACTGGCCCACCTGGTAAAGCAAAGTCGGTGCCGGACAAGTGGTCACCTGACAACCCCATAAAATGCAGGTCCATTTGCAAGTATTTCAAAAGACACACTTCAGTGGACTCTGTTGGATATGGGACTGCACAGCAAACGTCCCACTAGAGGGCACTTGTTGACAGACAAAGCGTTATTCATAACTACACCTACAGTTGGCTCAGAATCATCGAGATTGGTCCATTGATAAATGGAAGAGTTTACTAGTTGAATGAATCACAGACATGATTTCTCATTCATCACGTCGATGGCAGTGTCAGGGTGCTCAGCCTTTCAAGCGATCAGTTGCTTTTTCCATGTACAGCAGGTTATAGATAGGCTGATGCGGGTGGTATTATGCTTTGAGGTATGTTCTCATGGGTGGCTCTGGAAACTTTAATTATATAAAGGAGACCATGAAAGCTGCGGACTATCTGAGTATAATTACGGATCAGTGGCAAACTTACAGGATGTCTGTTTTCCCAAATGGAAATGGAATCTTCCAGCAGGACAACACCCCAAGTCACAAAACTTGAAATTCGTTAGAAGGATTCGAGGAACATCAAATTGAACTCCAAATAATGTCCTGGCCTTCTAAATTCCTAGATCTTAATCTGGTACAGCACATTTAGGTTTTCATAGAAAAACAAATTGGAGAGCAAATACTTCCAATTCGGAATATCTCAACTTAGCGTGGTCGCTTAGATATTTAGTACAACATCTCTCCAGTCATCTATTGAGAACTTGTGGTATCCATGCCAAGGGGATTAGCAGCTGCTTTACTTGCCAAAGGTAGCGTAAAGCGTTATCGAGTGTGTGTTCATAATATTGTGGCTCTTCGATGCATATGATCATCACGCAGCGAGTATTTTCTCCAAGGCATGAGAAATATATAAGTTTACGATTCCTTACTATATACGATATTTTTTCCCACTTATTTTTCAAATAAAAAAATGGAGCAGAACTTTGTGGAGCACAAATAGTATACAAGTGAAAAATGAATGGAAAAAATAGACTAACTTCAAATGGGGCTATCAGAAATAAAACTGTTATCACTGGCATCTGTCGTTTTACTTTACAACAATTTGATCGTAAAACAGCAATCAATTAGCATTTACTTTACAGTAATTTATTTTCAATGCTTCTTAGAACAGTTAAGAATTTTGTATTAAATTTTATGAAAAAACGCCATCTTTGCTTATATTCAGATGAAGGCAGTATGCTATATTTTCACATGGTTCACTAAAGATTTCAAAATAGTAATCCATTCTCTTCGCTATAAAATAAACTGAATTTTCCAAATTTTATTTTCACATTAAATTACAATTTCTAATATAAAATTGGCATACATCAAATAGAAAGTCAAGAATTTACTTATGTGTTTTCAGTTTATTCCCATGAAGGTTTTAGTTTGATTATCAGAATGTTGCATATTTTGTAAAAAAAAGTCTATATTTAGTGACTGTTATACACACTAGAACCAGAGAGAGAGCAACTTTTCTTGTCTACCGATTTTTTTCCCACACTTTTAAAAGAATTTAACTGTTAAAAATAATCCTCTTGTGCCAACAAAAAGTTTAATTCAAAAGTCCTACACAGATATCCTAAGATAACATTTTTCTCCAATATTAGTAGAGTTAATTTTTAGAAAATTTAAGAAATACAACATCTCACCATAATTAAGTAAACACATATAATTAGCAAACACCAAATTCTACAAACCAACATAAAATTAAGTTATAAGTCTAAAGAAATGTTTAGTTATGTGATTTCATTGGGATGATTTGAATGAAACAATAAGCATATCCAACTTCCTCTTATGAAAAGCTCTAAGTGAGAAGGAATCTTCAAAGCAACCCTTAGTTATCTTATCTAATGCCATTTAATCATGGCTGCCGGCTGTTGTTGATTAGAAATTAATTATCGCTCCTTAACTAAGGTATGCAGGACATTTATGTCAGTAGAGGAATTGGGGAAATATATCCCACTCTATTTCTTGGTGTATTTCAGCGAAATGCAACGCAATTCCTTACATATCAGAAAAAATATGGTGATATTGAAGTGCTGTTTATATTTGTCATCATGGGCGATAATATTACAATAAGGTTACCTTGATATTTTTATCCTTTGGTAATGTGGTTGCCATGGGGAAGACGTATATTATAGCTAATTTTTATTGGTTTTTCTCCCTTCATAGTAACCGTAATAATTTCAGGATATTTTAATTCGCTTTCTTTAAAAATGTAACCATTTTCATTGCAATCATTCTTCAAGCTTCTGCTTCAGTCTTCTGTAGAATTTTTTGCTGTTGTTTTGGAATACGGATATTTCTAAAATCATTCGTGAGTACCATGATATTTTTTAAAGAATATGAAGGATAGGATTTTATTTCGCATTTAAAAAGGATTCTTCCTTCAAATTCCTTGAAATAGTATGTAAAATTGATTCATCTGACTGGCATATCGTTTCGGGAGATGGAGTGCCAGGAATTGAATTCATAGCCTTACAGAACCTTCGTCGATCACGAATTATTATTTTTTTTTGATAGTTTTTTTTCGGATTGAAATTTCATTTTCATTTTTTCAAACAATGCATTTTGAATATTTTAATTATTTTTACTTCTTTCTCGGGAATTACTAAATTTTTCATATTCTATTTTTTTAAATTCAGGTATTCTTTATTTTGGATACTGTTCTCCCCCAAAAAAGTTAGTATATTTTTATATATATCGTATATTTCATTCTTTTTACTTCATTTAAATTCTAGACTGTTTAAGAGCAATGAGGTTAATTCATGTGACGTCATAGTCACATGATAGTGAAAGCCACCTGCTTTTAGCCAATCAATTCAAAAACTCATGTGACGTCATAATCACACGATAAAAACTCTAACTTGTGTTTCAACTAATCAGTTCACGCTTTTTTTGCAGAAACATTCTCTTAAAAAGTACATATGTATACAAAATGCATTTTACTTAAATGTATAAGCATACAATACGACTTTTTTTAATTTAAAAAAATCTTTTTGAAGAATTTTTTTTCCTAACATTTAAACATCTTTACCCAAATATGAAATTTGAAATTTTATCCGAGTTTTACAAATAGAACAAGTACAATTAGTTTAATGTTTTTTTTTTAATTCAATGGAAAACACGTGTTTGTTTTTATCATGTGACTTCATGAATCAAGCCCATTCAAAAACCTTCGTAAGGAAAAAGCAATTTTTTAATTTTAAATTTTTCATTACAGCTAGGCAGCCATCTTGGATTCTTTATTACTGAACAAGTGCTGCTTAGCGTGTAGAATTTCGATATCAAATTAGTTCCAAAAATGTTACAAATACAGTACTTCATTTCCCTCAAATTTGCATTTTTAATTAACCTCTAAGCAGTTATTACTTTAGCTACAAGTAAACTACATCTGACAAATTTATGTGCATGCTTTCACCAGTAATGAACTTCATTTTCGAAAACATTGCAACATCAAGAAATTCCTATTGTAATTTATTCTGGATTAAAGTAAAACGCGCAGGTAGAAGTAAAGACTTTTTCAATATATTGATGTGTGATAGTAATTTGTACATTATCAGGAATAAAGAAATAATTGAAGTAGAATCAAATTATTAAGAATTTTACGATTGTTGTGTGTGAGGATGTTATGTTCATCTCGAGAATGATTTCTTCATCATTTGGTTTTAGTCTTAGCATATTTTTGGGGTGCAAATGATTTTTTCACTTAAAATATTATTTTAACATTTTGCATAAGACAGTTGCCATATAAAAAATACATAATCATAGTGAGTTTCCATGTGGTATCACACACACATATATATAACCACTAAAAACAAAATAAATTGCTATAATAACTTTAAAACTAAGGAACATGTATGGCAGGAAATGACAAATGAATAGCTATAGTAATAAAAGAGTAAAATCTTAGAGACTAAGACGTAACAGTTGCAGGGTTAAATATAATTTCAAGACGCTAATCTTTATCTTTAGTTCAGTGTAATCTCTCTTTAAACCATTTATAACAATACCGATGATGTGTTTATGGATAAAGTACTTCATTATTATTCTTTGAAGAAATCCACAGTATATGCTTCAAAAAAATTCACGCATTACAATAATCCTCAGTATACGATATAAAACAAATTCAAACATATAAAAATAAAATAAAAACTCAAAATTCCGAAATAAATTTAACAATTTATATTCATCTGATAGAAACATCTATAATTAGGTAAAGTAGTTTATAAATATTAAGTTCTAAATTTAAAAAAAATATAGCAAACAAATAAAATTAAGCTTATTACAAATGTATTTCATAAAAAAATTAGTAGAATAGTGATGTCTCTTAAGCAATATCTTATAAATTTTTATTATTTATTTTATCATTATCTTTATTAACTACATAGAAGTTGCACTGTAAGTAATTATGAATAATATTCCTATAATAGATGTATAGATATTGGAAAAGAGTAGAGGCAGAAGTTCTAGAAAGGAGCTATAATAAGAGCATCCTTTTTGTCAAAAATATTACAAGACTTATAGTTACATTTCGGTAATCTGTAATAAGTTGGTTATTGTTAGTATGACTCATGTTTAATTAACCAGGAGGAAGAAGTAATATTATGTTAATATAATTTTTTCACCAAAAATTATTAGATCAATCAGATTATCGCTATTAAATACATAAACATATATATTTACAATAATATTTTTATATTATTTCCTATGCAAATATAATAACTTTATGTGGAAATTTTCAAGTAAGTTAAGCCTTAAATGAATATTTTTTGAAGCATTGAAATTGAAAATTTTTCACATTGTTTTAAAATTTGCAATGTGCTAGAAAGAATATCTAGGTGTCCCACAACTGGACAACGGACCTTAGTTTGACCATCAATGGATTAGAACATCATGAAAATTTCATGATTAGTGAAAATAAAGTAAGATTATAAATCTTCCTTATTAACAATGATGTTGTGTAAATTACATTCATATTAAAAGGAATATTACACCTAATGCAACTGAAAACATGTAAAATTAATTTTTCAATTTTAATATAGTTTGATATTGAAAATATAATGCATATAACAAAATTAAGTAGGTTTGAAAAAGAAAAAAAATTTTTTTACAATTATTATCATATTCAAGTTAAAACTTGTTTATTGAAGCAAGAGTCGATCTCCCTATCAATTTTAGACATGTCTATCATTCTTCTCCATCAACCCCTTGTCTACTTACTACATTTACTTACTTATAATTTTCATTTTGGGAATAGGTTATCTGTAAAATTCGTTATAAAATGTGTGGTTTTGGAATACGTTAAGAAGCATGGAATCTATTCAAAGACAAACTACCACATCATCTATCTAAACAGAACTAATCGTTGATGAACATACCTCTAATAATAATATATTCGATTTATGACACCTCGTTAATACCTATTTATATCACCCTCTTTACCCAATTAATGACTATACTGCAACTTCAGGGATTACCTTGAAGGAGCCACTCCTATATGCTTTGCGGCGCAGCACAATTACTTTCCTTATCACACACATACTTGGCACCGGGAATGGTAATTAATTTCAAATCAACAACACCCGACGGCCAAGAATTAAGGTTCTCTAAATTGTGATTATTATATATCGGGGTAGGATCTTCAGGTATTGCTTGGATTTATTTTTAGTCAAACGAAGCATTTTATAGAGGATTATATGAGGAAATATAACTTCTTCGAGTTTTGAACCATCAACAGCAATATAGAAGATAAAATAATAATTGTTGTATACTTTTTTATTAAAAAAAATGATTTATTTTATTATTAGAATAAATATATATCACATTGGGTTCTCAAATGAATATTAATGTCGTACTGTTCAGCTACTCAAGGGCTTTTAACGACCGACCTCGTCCATGGTGACAAAGATGGCAAATGAGCTGGCACCTCATTTCCTAACCTCTACACCACACCAACAAGAGGGCAGTTGAGCTCTTGACAGATTTAACATGTATCGCCTCTCGACACGGTGGGTCTTCAGAGGTACTAGACTCGAACTCATGACACGCCGGCCACAAGTCCATTACATTAACCACTAGGCTACAGTGGCCCTCATATGGTTCTCAAATAAATCAATAAAAAATTCATTAATCGACTAAGAAGTTCTCTGTTCTATTTTATCATTAAAAGTAGTCATAAAACTACCTGAAAAAATAAAAGTGCTGTTTATTATTCAATATACATAAATTAAGATAAACGCCATTTTACACTTGAGTAAAATCGATGTGAAAACCGATAAGAATCTAAAACGATTGTTGATTACTCATAGAATGAAAATATTATAAGTGTCATGAGACATGATAAAGAAAAAAAAACAGAAAAAAGAAAAGGGAAGGGAAAATAAGATAAAAACTGCCCAAGCGATCTCTCAAGGGAAGCTTAAAAATTAAACATGAAAAAAGAAGAAAATTAAAAAGTATCTGCTACCTACTAGTACTACCCTACTTGATCTTTTAGAGAGTCAACAATGGTCTTGATGATTCCACAAACTATTGATTTTAATAGCTTTTCAATAGAATATCCAATCGATGTGTGTGGAATCTGGGTGCAAAAGCAAGTGACGGTTAATAAGATTAATGTAGATTATTTTAAGAAAAGCAAAGAACTTTCTTAGAGGTCGGGTGTAAAGTAATTGTTTGTCAGTGATTAATTCGAGAAAATTTGTGTTAGCTTTAAGGTTATATTAAGCTTTTCGAAAAGAAGCGAACAAATTTACTTTCCTTTGATGAAAGGAATTAAAAAAAAAGAGAGAGACATTTATATGACAATTTTACACTGTTGTTATGAGAATTAGATTTTCATGTTGTCAGTGTCATTGAAAACTTGTTTCTTTACCCATCACTAAGTTTTCGTCCCCCCCCCTTTCTTCGTGATTAAGCACAACTGCATGAAAGGATACTACGTGCTGTCCATAGAATTGATAGTACCATGTTGAGTAGATTGTGCCAGAAACTAGACTATCACACTGATATGTACAATGAAACCAACGTTTCTCACATGAACACAGGT
Source organism: Trichonephila inaurata madagascariensis (assembly GCA_019973955.1). Lineage (NCBI taxonomy): Eukaryota > Metazoa > Arthropoda > Arachnida > Araneae > Nephilidae > Trichonephila > Trichonephila inaurata. Next base: position 201,178 of record BMAV01003900.1, on the reverse strand, counting down.
AAAATTGCAAATACACTGCTGTGTGGCCACCGTAAATGCAACAACAAGAAAGACAAGAGATAGCACAACAAAATTTATTTTGTAGATAACATGTTGCCCAAGTATCAAATGATTAAATTTATACACTTCTGTGAAGTGCGGTTTCTGCCAGAATCAGTAACCAGAGTAGCCGCCATTGCTGGAGATCACCACTGTCACACGCTTCAATATTGATTAAAAGATACTTTGGATGTGTTCTTGGGGTACAGCAGACCAAGCGGCTTCCACACGTTGCCAAAGTTGATCTGGTGTGACAGCTGGGGGTATAATCTGGGTCAATCATTAAGCAACCATGGACCACCATTTTTCTATCGGTGAAAGATCCGGAGAGTGAGCCAGCCAGGGAAGCAATTCAACCTGCTGATTGACGAAGAACCTTTGGACAATGCGTGCCACGAATGATAACGCATTATCCTGTTGAAATATGGCTGTGGCTAAGCCCTGAAGGTAAGGAAGGACAACTGGCTCCAACACCTCGGAGATGTACCGCTGGCTGTTTAAAGTACCGGTAATGCGTACAAGAGGAGTGCGAAGGTTATATCCGATTCCGTCCCATACCATAATACCCGCTGGGCAGTGCATAACGCAGCTGTTCAGCATCCTCTCTCCAGACTCGAATCCGACCATCGTGGTGTTGCAGACAGATGCGTGACTCGTCAGTAAAGACAACTTCATTCCATTCTACCACCCACATCCTTCTTTTATCGCACCATTGGCGGCGGAGACGTTTGTGGTTCTGCATCAAGGGTAGACTAAGCAAAGGACACGCCTTGCGGACAAATCACTCTCCTGTAAATGGCGTCGAATGGTACGCGCAGACACTGAATGATGCGTTACAGACTAAATGTACTGTGCTATGGTTCGTGATATGACTGAGCGATCCGTCACTGACATGCGCACAATTTGCCTGTCCTCACGTGAAGTGGTGCACTGAGGTGGATGCGATCGACAACGTCAGTCCGTCGTATCGTCCTGCTTCCAACGGTCACATATCCGCATTGCAGTTGTTTGGTTTCGTTCAACACGACTACTTATTTTCCTGAAAGATAATCCATGATTTCGGTAGGCCACTATCCTTCCTCTGTCGAACTCGGATACTTGATCAAAAGCTGATTGCTGTTTTCTATGAGACATAACTGATCGTTTTTTGAAAAATCCACAAGAAAAACACAATTGCCGAACTTGAATTCGTCGAAATCTCCAAGCCTTAAGTAGCGCTTTGAGGTGGCGCCACAGGCGCACGTGATGTATGTCTGCGCTGAAATTCTATATAATTATTTGCATATATCACCTCCGCTAATACATGTTGTAAATTTCATGTTATTTGCATGCTTCCTTCAGGGTGTTATATTTACGGTGGCCATCAGTGTAAAACTTGAAATGTTTAGTCTTTTAAATGTCCTTTTTTACTGTGTTCAACTTGTTTTTTCCTGCTATAAGGCTTTGAAACCTGGGGGGTGGGGATTATGATCCTTGCATTTAAGTATAAGAGCTCTTATATAAATGTTGCTATAAACATAAGAATAAAGTAGGGATGATTTTGGTAAAAACAGTTTTAACCAAATAAATACTGGAATCTATTTTATGTAAAGTACAGAGTGTCCGGTTTTAAAGTATCCAAACGTAATAGCTTATTATTACAGAACTACCCATCAGGATGTAATAAACTGTTCATCCGGCGATTGGAAACCCATCTGAGATTTTTAGGGTCTAGTCCGATTGGTCGCAAGGTAAACTTGTTACACTGACTTCATTATTAAAGATGGGAACGCCACTGCAAAAGGTGCACTGTTACTTTGTTAACGGAATTTAAATCAGTCACTCGTTCCAGTGACGTGTTCGAACATAATGGAATGTCGTTACTGACTTGCCTAATAGACTTCTCAGGGTACCTACAAAATGAATCACGTAAGCTATTAACAGTGTTTTCTATCACGAAATCCTAAGGATACTTTCCAGTTTGAGATACCAAAGTTCTAGTCTCCTTTAAAGTTATTTCCCATTGGTGGATAGATTTTGATGCCGATGGATCGACATACCATTTTGTTCGAACACGTTACTGTACACACGTGAGTGATTTGCATTACATTAACCACTGAACCTTTTGCTGCGGCGTCCACATCCTTCCTAATGAAGTCAGTGGAACAAGTTTGTCGTCCGCTATTGCCTAATAATGCTCGCGCGTGCGGTGGATTGGACTAGATCCAAAATATCTCGGCAGGGGGAGGGGGTGGGGTTAAAATCCACTGTTGAATAGTTTTTTACATTCTGATGCATAGTTCTGTGATAATAAGCCATAACTTTTGAATACTTTAAGCCCGAACACCTTGTATAATATACAACGAGATTTAAACGTATTTCCCAAATTCTATCTTACAAAATGTGTGCTCATGAATATGGAGTTTTTTTAAATAAACCCTTTATGTTTTCCACTTAAGTCCTTTTAATACCAAAATTAAAATTATCAAAGATAAATACTTGTAATCATTAATAAATACTTCATTTTAAGTCTACCTCGTATCTTGTAAAGTTATCTTGTAAAGTAAAGTAAAGTGATATCAAAGATAATTCCACTAATTTGGAAAAAAAACTTTGTCAAAGGCAATTAAAATAAGAATACTGTGCCAAGAATATTAAAAAAATACCTTTTAAACAAAGCCGAAATTCAAATTAGAATCAACAACTCTCTATTATGAATGAAAACATGAGAAAGCTTAAATCTTCAAAGTTAGTGTCCCATTCATTATGTCCAACGCAATAAAAAAAGAATGCTGAAATTTAACGTTAATTATAAAGTAATTAAGGCAATTACGTAAGTAAATTAGTACGGCATAAGCATCTTCTTTAAAATCAATAGGGGCCACACACACACAAGGTTATTTTCAGTAATGAATACCAATTTAGACTTAAAAAGAGGATATCGTAGTTTTCTTTTATTATTTTACCGTATGTTACATAATTAAGTTCAAGAAAAATATACAGGGGTGGATCACTGGAAAAAAAAATCAGTTTTTCTTTTTTATCGAAGTGTAAACGTGAAATGCACAGTGTTTTTTAAAATGAAATATTTTTGCTCATTATACCGTATTTGTTTAAAAGCGAAAGATGTTAAAAATAACATCTTTTGAAGAACAATTATCGATCCCTTAAATGAAATTCAAAGATTCATGTACACAGTAATTACAAATTAATTAATAACTTCGAAGCTTAATGTTAAATCCAAACAAGAAAATCAGTCTCCATGAAAAAATAAGGAACATTTATTTTTAAAAAGATTTTTTTTTTCTTATTCTTTGAAATCTATTTCCTTCAGCCTGCTTATTAAGTGCCTAAATAGAATTTTATTGTTTCAATACTTTGGATGAATTTTAATTCTCATAATTTTAAAAGTAGTTTACGCGATGGATATCTTTAAAAATTACACAAACAACATACATAATTATTAAAATCAACTTTTTAAAGAAATCTAAATTAGTAATGAAATTGACAAAAAGTAAGTTTTTTAGCTGGTCGTAATATATTATACAAAGTATTAAAAATGTTTTTTATACTTATTGTATTTTCGAAATATAGGTATTCTAAATTATTGACAACTCAAATACATAAGTAATCTTTAATGTTTTTGTTTTTTGTAGATGCTTTTAGTAACTTTAAACATTTAAACGGGGACTCAAAAAATATCGGCTACACTTTTAAACTTTAATTATAAATCAACAAACAAAAGTATTCACTGGTGGTTTTTTTATGTTCCATAAAGAAAATAGCATACTGTTTTTTTTTAATTTTATTTTTTATGTTGTTTAATGGCATCAATTCAGGGCAGTCATATGTTAAAGACAAACACTAGTTCTGCATTAAATTCAAAATAGACACTTAACTAAATGCCCCTGTTGTTCTATTGGTAAGACTCAGATAAAATTTCAAATCTCATAATTGGGTAAAGATGTTCGAATGTTACAAAAAAATTCTTCAAAAGGATTTTAAAATTTTTTAAAAAAAAACACCTTATTTTATGCATGTACTTTTAAATAAAATACATTTTTAAATACCTATGTGAGTTATAATTGTTAGCAAATAGGCACTACTTAAGAGAATGTTTCTGCAAAGAGCAAAAGTTGTCAACAGCTAAGCGCATGAACTAATTAGATGGAAACATTATTGCTTTTATTGTGTGACTGTGACGTCCAACTGTGGCTGCGGTAGCCAAGTGGTGAAGGTATCGGATCATGGCTGGCGTGTCATGAGTTCGATCCCAGTACCACTGAAGACTCGCCATGTAGGGGAAAGATGCACGTTAAATCTGTCGAGAGCTGAAACGTCCTCCCGTTGGTGTAGTGTGGTAGTTAGGAGAGATGATGCCAGCTCAAGTGTCGTCCTCGTCACTTGACCAAGGTTTGAAATTATGAGGTCTACCGCCAAAGGCCCTCGTGTAGCTGAACAATGTATCATTAATCTTCACTCACTCGTGGCGTCAAATGAGTTTTGTGCTAATTGGCTAGAAAGACGTGATTATCATGTGACTACGAGGCCAAACGAATTTAGTCCATTACCCGATTTCAATGTATGCACCATTAATCGCGTGCAACACATCGAGTCCATGCGAAAAGACATCATCTCAGCTTCAGCTAGGCGGCCACATTTTGTTTTGGATAATACGTTACCTATCGTCATAAGTCTTTCAGGCTACTTATAAACTGTAGATCTTAAAGGTAGCACTTTTTTATCAGTCAAAAATTTCCGCTGTGCATGTATTGTAGATTTAATTTGGATGAAATTTTCTACAGCTTGTGCTTGTTTTTTCGGTGAAGCCTTTTTGAAACGAGAATGCTGCAAAACAGGGAACGTTACACCCCCTTGTTCGCATTTCATGGAACGGTCATTTTTATCTTTTCTTTGTGGAACACAAAAACCCCGTATGCAAAAATATTTAACTGCTTAATTTTAATTCATTTTGAAAGTGTAGTCATACTTTTTTTTGACATCCTATACTTTAATGATATTTAACCTTTAATTTACAAATTCGAAATTTGCATTTCAATGCTGCACGGAGAACTATTCTTGCAAACTAAAGACATTTAAAGCATTTTTTTTTTACAAGACATTAATTATTTTTCCTTTAATATCGGTTTCTCATTTTCAGTTGTAAATTATGCCGTAATAAGTTGTTGCTTTATTTTTATCCAAATAGCATTATTCTATCCTTAAAGACAGAAGAAACTTTCAGTAATAGGATAAGAGTACTTAACGTATTTAAGAAAAACGATTTCTTCCTGCTGATAATCGGTTTCCCAATACACTTTTAATTGCTTTTTAGAATCCTGTTGTATTTTTAAAAAAACGTTTGTAAACACCACCTTCAGTCTTTTCTCGAACTAGAGACTAATTTGCGTTATTGATTCTGCTTTTCATTATTCTAAAACGTTTTTGACGAACACACACGACTGAAAATTCTTAAATCATATATTCAAAAATAGTCTTCAAAATAGCGTAGATCAATAGTCTTTCTACGTATACAAAGTTAAAAATATTTAATATTTGTTTACTAGGTTTAATTTAATTATGAAATTTATTACAAAAAGGATTGTACGTACATTTTGGAAGCTTGCAAAGCAACAAAAAAAAAAATTTGTTTTTCATTATTTTATTATTATGTTGCCAAAATCGCAACAAAACTTTGATCTAAAGTAAAACGCGTGTTTTGAAATTGAAATTTAGTCATGGAAATACATTGAAATTAAAATATTTATTTATGATAGTATTTTTAGATTACATTTTAACGTAAATTAAAATCCATTCACTGATATTTCACGTTCTTTAATATTTAACACAGTTTAAAAATACTGCATGCTGCCATATCACACACACATTGGAATACTAAATGACATTCTCCATTTACATTCCTTGGAACAAATAAAGGAACAGATAAAGTTTAAATTATTTTGATATCGCTGTCATTTTGATCAGGATTTGCATAACATTATACCTTACCGTACACCTCGTCATGCTTTTCCTTATCAGATTATTAATAATTGTTCCACAAATATAAATTAAGGAAAGTGCATTAATTAGACTGGAATTATAATTAATATACAAAACATTTTAATTAATCTTATAATGCGTTTCTGTAATGCCTCAAGTTACGTTAGGATCAGAATTAATGCATTGCATTTTGAAAGTTTCCACAAACACATAACTTTTAACAATGATTTAATATAAAGATGCAAAATTTTGAATATATTAAAAACAAGAGAATCTTATATATACGAGTACATAAGAGAGCATACATAAACATACGATTTCATACAGAAATCGAAGAAATGATACATGGTAGACATCGATATATCTGTATGTGGCAAGATAAATGTAACTTGTATTTAATAAATTTTTATGTCATATTACAATGAACTCTTTTAACTTATATCATAATTAACATTACTAATATCGTAAGTTCTACCAAAATAAAGTTTTATTATAGATGAAAAAAAATAATTTCTTTTATTATTGATGTGGATAAAATTCAGTGCCTTCAGCAAAAGCAATTTTTGAAGTGATAACTTCTTTAGACGCGTTTTGCTGAAGAGTGAATTTAAATGAAGCTTCAGGTTCGAGTGCGTTACGGTGCTCTGTTTTTGTCGGCTACAGTGGGAAATGGTGCTCGCGTTGCTCAGTTTTTAAGTGAAAACTTTTTAGGCTTATGTTTATTTTTTTAAGTACAAATTTCATGCACGCTTTTTCCCGATAAGTTTTATTTTCTATCTTTAAATATTAGTGTCATGCAGGCCACTTTCACTCAATTTCAGCGAGTGCCCGAGGGAAGATGAATGCATGCGAAAATAATTGTAATATATATATATATATACATTTATTCTTATGTAGGAGATCCAAGATAAGAGGAAACGAAACATGGGATCTACTTTTTCATTCAGTAGAATGAGAATTTAAGCAAAAAAATGTCGAAAAAAATTAAAATTCACAACTTTAATGAAGTTCATTGGCAAGAAAGTTTCCAATAGTTTTGCTTACGTTATTGATGACAACTAAGGAATTACTAGAAAATAAAAGTATATATTGGGAAAAAGTATGAACCATCGCCTTTTTGTATGCTTAAAGAATTTTAACAAAAGTAAAGCAAAGGTTTTCCGTATTGGCGGCATTATGTGAAGGGAAGCACATGGTAGCCAATTCAGCGTGTACCACTCATGGGAAATAAGAATTGCCAACTTGGCGAATTATCTTGATTGTTAACATTGTTGCGATAGTACGTAAGTACCATATAAACATTTGTGTATTATTTAAACACAATCTATATAAGTAATTTACATATATATATAAACTTATTTAAATAATATACTTATTGACATTTAAATCATATACTAATATATAAATATATAAGAATGCATAATTATTTAAATATTTCCCTTTACAGAAAATTGATAAATTAAACAAATTCCCCGATGAATTAACATGAAAAAATGAACTATTAACGTCCACGTGTGCAAAAATGTTGAAAAAAAACAGTACATCTGAACAATTGGATACTCTACCCCAGAATAAATCAGAAATTTTCACTTCTTTAATGTGTTCATAAGCGCAAACACAAATTTTTTATGCCATTTGTTTATTTCTTTCTTAAAATAAAGGTATATATGTTTTAATTCTATTTTAAGTTACAACTCTGGCTATTAAAAGTACAACACCAGGAAGGAAAGGAAATAACAAAACATTACTTATCAAACGTATACAGTATAATAGGTCTAAAACAGGGTTGGGCGAACTTTTCCAAAGTAAGGGGCTACTTCTAATATTTTTAAGGTGGTGCGGTCTACCCGGTGGCGTAGGTGTGGCTATTCTGTATTTAAATTGTATGTTTTCTTTTCTCAGTACTGGTTTTCGACATTGTACACGTTTTTTAAAAATATCTCAGATTGCTTTGTTTATTACAAAAACATAAACTGAATTCAGTGGCGCAACAGCCTAGGAAAGGCCAAGGCCTACTATGCCTAACTCAGTTTTCGTGACCTTGGGCGCTGAGGTGCTTCAGCAGATGTCTTACCAGATCACCAATCTTATGCTAGTCTCCCAGTGTTTAGATCCTAAGCAAGCTTGGTGCTCATTTTATTGACCCACTGAAGGGATGAAAGGCTGACTTGTGCTTCCCAACCCGGGGTATTAACTTCAGACATGTGGCAGGAAAACACGATTCACTAATACTCGGCCACTGGGCTCCACAAAAACATAAGTAACACAAAATTGTCAAGTTGTGTACTTAAACACCTATGAGTGGCGGCCAGACCAGTGAGCTTGGACGTATTCAATGCAACATGCAGAGAACATACGTGAACCGATGAATTTGAAACCGGCGTATGTACGTAACTTGTTTGGTGCCGAGTCACGGGTCATCGCTGGACATTACGTCAATACAAGGACCCAATCCCGTGAAAGCATGGGGTGTGGGATGATGTTTCAATAGCCAATACCATGCTATCGCGGGAAGAGCTGTCATAAATATTTATTCTCGCTTTCAGTCGGCATGTGGGGAAAATTTATTGATACGGCAAGCATCGCATTGATCGCTTTTTTCCCCTACGATGGCAATGTACGTGTTAATCGTCATCGTGCACTTTCAATGAAGGCACACATGTCACCTACACCTTTATCGAATAACCTGCTATATATATATACATACCTGCTTAAGTAAACGCAGCTGAAAGTGCATGTGACATGTGAACAGCCTATTCTTTAATCTAGCTGGCGTCGGTGTTACATAAATATATTTCTTTTAGTATGCGCGTCTTAGGTCTTAGAAAAGGCGGTTACCTCAAAGTGTTTGGGTGGTCCACCGGTCGATCGCTGTCTGATTAATATTTATCCCTGGTCTGAAACATGATTAATAACAGACTCCCAAATTAGAGTATACACACAGCTATTATACCTGACAACTAAAACGGCTCTAACGCGATGAGACATCCAGTCGCACTGGGCTTGGATGACAAATACAAGCAAGTCTTTCTACGCTGCTTCAAGTCTATTCCGCTGTTATGAACACTTGACATACTTTTTAATACCTTACTATAATTTTAAGTCTTTCACTGTCCTACTTCAGTTAACTATTTATTTATTTATTTATTTTTTGTCAATGATTTTATGAATTTTAGTAATGGAATATCACTTCCACCCAAGCAGAGATTAAGAATTTTATGTACGATATTTAAACTTCAGAACATTCTGCAAACCAAAAGTGAACGCTGTAAGGAAATATGAATTACAGTGCAACTTTAATGTACTGATGCAATGTAACTTCTTCGTGCTCTAATTTATCACAGGACTCAGGATTCCGCAAAAGAATGGGATGGTTGCAGCCCTCCACTCTCTATCTGGAACTGTTGTGAGCTTGGTAAGGTGGATAGAAGGTGTGGCTTTTGGAGAAAGGGACCAATGGGGTGGTGTCTTTTTATCACTGCGGATTGGTCAACGTTTCATAATTTTACCACGGCAAGGGGGAGGGGATGATGTTGATTGCTTATGTTTTAGACTGATTTTATTTAATAATTTTTGTATTAATAAAATTGTATTTAAACAAGCCTTCACAAAATAAAGTACAGTTACACTAAAAGTGAATATAAACTGATTTAACAAGGAATACAAAGTTATTTCTATAAAAAGTCGCAAAAGCTTGAGACAAATAGATCACAGGGTGAAACCGCCCCCCTAAGGTGACCGTTTCTTTTATTATTTGCGTGAGCTAGAGGTGTAGTATTTACAAAAGGAACAGACATTTTTATATTCTTAATATGATTTTATTAAGAATATTACTTAAACCTCTAACAAATTAGATAATAATATTTATGAGAGAATCTACTATGAACAAACACACAATAATATATAGTTATACCGAATCGCGTAACTTGGACCATTATCAATATCTAACCCGCTTAATATCATTTCTAATAATATTACGTCCTAATATCAAATGTCAATCCTAACTTAATTTGATCGTAGCTTCAATACTATGAAGAGACGTCTGGGCGCGATTGCAATGGTATGCACCTTGACCCAATGGCTTAATCTTCAAGGTAACTTCTACTGGCTGTCAATTCACGCTTGTATCAATCTCTCAACTAACATTCCCCAAATTGCCATACGACTTACTGAAACTTCTGTTATTTAAAAGCTATCTCCTCTGCATTTCCTCTTCACGTTTCGCTTCTTGGGTTTTGGTTGGAAACGAGTTACCATTAAGCTTGGCCCCAAAAGAACCCAGAGGACATGTTAAAGAAAAGGCTCGTGAGACCGTCACAACAGTAAATAAAATAGAGATACTTTAATGTCCCTTGTGCGGCCTAGCACTATTTTGTCCATGGACTGGCTTCGATTCGCGGCCCGGGGTTTGGGGATCATAACTATATCAGATTTAAAAAAGTGCTAGGATAGCTCACTGTTTTCACTTAAAATTTGAAGAAAAAACTTTTTTATTTTATTTCAGGAAAAAATGGATTATTCTATCCACAAGCACTTAAATGTGAGGAGAAAAAATAAATTTAATAAATTGCTATAGGTCGATCACGATATATTTCTGAAATGTGAAAGATATTTTATCACATGCAAACTAAAAAGTAAATGTGTCAAATTCTGTCTTCGCATATGCTTCCACAAATCAGAAAGAGACGGAAAAAAAAGTGAAATCATAAAATATTTCATGACGGTGCTGTTATAGATTTTACCGTTAACTTTTTCTATAGTTTTTCCGAATCTGGGTACTCAAGATGAATAAATATATTGATTCCGATATCGAAGGCAGCGAGATAGTGCCGCTGACAGATGGAGCATGACAATAAAATAACAATGTTTCACTCACTGTAATTCCAGAATCCCCCAGGCCTATAGACCAAGATTGAAATGTGTCCCTCAAAGAAAGGTTTTTACTATCCCCACTGGGCTTTTATGATTCTTAAGATGCTTCGAGAATAAAAGTTAAAAAGGAAATTCGTCACAGTTTCGAATGGCGTCGCATACAATGGGAAAAGAAGATTGAATGAATAAATAAAACAACTTTCGATTTTTACGGCATACAACGCTGCGGTAAAGTATTCCTTGGTTTTCTTGTAGATTTGCGTGTAGGAAAAAGTTATAGGGTTTAATAAAGAATCTCTCTAAGATCATTTTCTATCTCTTTTGATTCTATTTTAATAATTTATATTTGTATTTGCTCTTGATGGGAATTCTGATAAATCACTCTACTATCCCAAAATATCATTCGGTGATTTAATTATATGTTATTATATATAAAAACGTTATTCATTATAGTTGTTTAGAAAAAATCATTTTCTAATTCATAGTTGCATCCGTCCGCCGTGTAGAGGTGCTGATGTATGTTAAATCTATCATGGCTCAAAATCCTCCCAGGGCCATGCTGTGGTACTTCGGAAAAGTGGTACCAGTTCAGCTGTCATCCTCGTCATTTCATCAAAGTTCAGCCAGCAGTTCTCGTGCTACCTTAGGATGTGAAGTTAATATACACTCACTTTACATTTGAAACCGTGTAAAAAATAATCGGACTTCTTTCAAATGTTCTTCAATTCCTACTATTAGCTTACTCTCTGTATATATTTATTTATATATTTATTTATCTTGTTCAAATTTTCAATGGTTAATAGAATATTTTCTGTTCATCCAATCAAACTCAAATAATTTTTTTAACCTTGTAGTGGATGACAATTGATGTCAATACAGTTTTTTCAAATATTAATTCATTAATTAAATTAATTGCCGGTTTTCGTTGCCAACTTATTGTCATCTGTATTGTAACAATGTAAATGTTAAAACAAAGACAAAAGCTGGCGTCTAAAACCTGTTTTTTCACATATATTTTATTCAAATTTTCACTCGTTAATAAAGTACTTTCTATTCATCCATTCAAAGTAGGAATTGACTTAAAAAATTTTCTTATGTTACTTGTTTAAATTTATTTTATTCAGAATTTTTTTAAATATTTCAATTTCTTTTTAAAAGGTATTTGTACATGTTTGTGAGACTCTAGATAAACACTGAAAAGTAAACTACAACTTAGTGTTTACCCCAAAATAACATGAACATCTTGGTAAGTCACATGATCCTTAAGCACTGCACTTCAGTTATAAGAGGACTTATACTAAACATTTGGCAGGCTAGTGTTGTTTCCTTTTTAAGATTTTCCAATCTCATTTGATGGCTGTTTTTTATTTAGTGGAATCGCCGTTCTCGAATCTTACTGCGATCAACGGCCACTATAAACTTGGTAGAAATATTCTCTTATAGTTTTAGGATCCATAAAAACCATCGAAGTCGCAAGATTCTGTTGGCGGGAAAGGGGTTTCAGCACCGCCACTTAAAACTTTCAAAATTCGACTTTTAATATGTCCGTCCGATTTTAACGACCGCGAATATTGGACACTCAACTTTTTACGGACTCCTTTGGCGCGATCCGCTTACTGTTATTTGCATTGTAGGTGGCCACCCGCACCGCTTGCCACGGTCATCAAAGAAGGGAAATATCTTGAACGAAATCTAGAGGGCTGGTCATTCCTGTAGAGAAAGGGCCATTGTGAATGGCTAGATGCACTGAAATGATTTTCAGTCACCTTATGTCTTATAAAAATTCAGAAAGACTTGACGTTAGCGAATAGAAGTGTTCGCTTAAATATGTTTCTGTCGTAGATCTTATGAAGTTTAGTTTTAAACTCTTACAAGAAGCTTTTTATGTGTTTATTGTTGCAAAGAGAATATATTATCTAGATACTTTCAAGTCGTTATTTGATACAACAAGTGTAGACATAACTTTTTAAGATTATACAAACTGACAATCTTTAACACGAAGCAGAGATGATTTAAATACTTTTTCGTGTTAAAAGATATCGCAAAAAAAAAAAAAAAAAATCATATATACCACAAAATTAAGTTTATTAGAGTACATTTTATAAATATATATGTATGTATGTATTTAGTAAAAATCATAGAAGAACTTAATGAAATTGAATAAAACATTTAGCAATACCACAAAATCTTTACAGATTTCTACTTTCGGCCTCAGTTTTTAATCAACAGCCTTAAAAAGCTCCGTCTTCATTTAAAACGAAATGTAACAACCTACTAGAGGATGTGAGCGTTTGGGGGTTCGAACAAAGATCAGCCTTAACAAGTTTTAAACTCAAATTTATTTATCCCTTTCCTTAATCAACACACCTAAAGGTAGGAAATGCACTAAAAATTGGAAAAATAATCACACGGCTTAAGGCTACTAACATACGATACAAGTATAATCTACTCTACTTATTCTTGGAGCACTCTGGATTTCTACGCTAGAATTAATTGTAATTACCTTTCTTAATTATATGACCTCCTGTCGTAAATCTAGTTCACAACTTTAATCACTTTTTAATCTCTAACTAACCACTATCGATCATTCAACGGCATTTAGGAACGCTACTATCATCGCGTACCTAAATGCCAACGCTTAAATAGAACAACTCATCTGCATAAATCAAGTCTTCTTCGAGGAAACGTTTTCAACAGAATTTACAGTTAAAAAGAAAAATTTTACCCCAAGAGAAATGATAGAAGTTTCGAGGATAGACCCGTTACAGAAATAGCAGTTCACTTTTCTTCAAGCTGTGTGCCATTAAGCTTTTAATTTTTTTTCTAAGATAGAAAAAAGAACGCGAAGAGAATTTTACTAACATTGCGATGTACTCACTACCGAATTCCAAAGCCAACTGTAGAGAGATGAAATGTTTTTTTAAGGAAAGGGGAGGGTTAAAGAAGCTTAGATAAACAAAATTAGCTTGAGCCCCAGGTAATTCAAAGTCAAGTTTGCCTTCTTTCTACAAAGCATGTGAAACCATCTCTCTTCATCTTAAATCTCTGGTGTTTTCCGTATTTGTTCACTCCCAGAAGGGAAATTTTTTCGTGTTAAGCCATTTTTGTGTTTCGTGTTAAGAGAAATAAAAATCATGAAACAACATAATAATTTGTCGGGACGATTGTATTTCGTGTTAACCGATGTTTCGTCTTAAGTGTTTTCGCGTTAAATGTATTTCATTCTATGTAGTATAAAAAATAACACTATGCTTTCTGAAAGGTAAAATGTTTAAAACACGTTTTATTTTTTTTTAAAAAAAAAGTAGGCTTATGGGATGGATTTTGTGGAAATATAATCAAGGTTATGATTGCTTGGTACTTGCGCACTGTCCCAACCCTAGCGGCAACATTAAATAAAACCACACGAGTTCTAAAAGAAGAATACTTTGATGGGAATAAGAAGCGCATAATCGAAAAATACTCAGAAAAAAATAATATGAAATTATAAATAAATAATAATAAAAGAAATATATATATATAGCTAGTTTTTTTTATTTAATTTTAATTTTTAATATTAGTTTCATATCGTATCCTTATTTTATTATTATTATATATAATAATAATTATATATTAATTTTATTATTTAATAATTCGGTAAATCCAAGATTCTCTCATTTTAGTAATAAGCCATTTAAAAAAAATCATTAGGTTTATAATGGTGGCCAGCGGAGAAATACGAAAGGAAGTACATGTTTGCCAATTCATCGCCTACGAAACGGCGAAATCAGGGTTGTCCACATTTGAAGAGTTGTGGGCATGGTTGGGTAGTACGTAAGAACCGATTGTTTTATTAGGCTCCCTTCACACCAAACGACTCCGATTCATTCACCATCAAACTTGTCTGATCGACGAGGATTCGGCTTCGTAATTTCCCGCTCAAATAAAACAAGATTCCCTTCCCGCATTCACACCAACCGAAACCGGTTCAATCCGCTGATATTCTGACTTACGCGTGATTCGGCAAGTCAGATTTTGTTCCCTCATTCACCAGCAGCCGGGAGCTATTTCTTAAAGAAAAAGCGAATTCAAACAAATGGAATGTTTATTTTTATTGTTTTTTATATTACTAATGATTTTTTCACATAAAGTTTCTATTAAAGAAACTGATTTAAGATGTTTGAAGATAATGAATTTCTCTGTTAGGGTTAGCATGAGTTTGTTTTTATGCCAATAGATGGCGCTTATATTTTTGGTATTTATAGTATTCTTTTTCATTATGTAAACTAACTCAAGTTCTTGTCGCCGAGTGTGTAGGCTGTATTTATCCCTGCTAATCTTGCGCAAATAATAAATTAATTTTGCATGTATTATTTTATTCAATTTTAGAAATTTGAAAACTTTATTCTTTACTTTTTAATACTTTAAAGCAAAATGTGTGTTTTGTGGGGGAGGAGGGGAGAGAATATTCTGAAGGATGTTTGAAATAGCTTCAGAGATCAATTTGATAAGAATTTATTTAATTTTGGGAGAGAAAATAAATGAAATATTTATATAAGAATGCTAAAAAATAAAATAAAACAACGATACTGTCGATAATTTTAATTTTTTAAAAATATTCCATTTTATTACTACATAGATCTCAAATTTTGTTATATGAAACAAACAAAATGTAAATGGCATGTAAATTTTTTAATTAATTAATGCATTAGCAAACCATTTTTAGATACATAATCAAAAATAGTTGTTATATGCTACAAAAGCTGTAGTATATAACAACATTTGAAAAAAAAATGCCTTTTAAAAACATTAGATATATTATTTGTAAAAGTGATTGCATTATAATATAGTTACAATACATATTTATTATTTGTTACTACTTTTCAGACTATAATTACACTTGATACTAACAGGCAAAATATAAAAATAAATAAATAAAACAGTTCTCATATTTTTTTTGTTTTATGTATTTCAATTTGAAAATAAATGAATAAGGATACAGTTGTGAAATTAATAGCTTGAAACGTGAATCGTCTTAAAACATTAAAAACAGCATCCATGTTCGTCAGCAACTGATGAAAGAATGATTGACCCATGGTGGTGTGAAGGCAAAACTCTGTTCATTCAGAATCGCTGTGAATTGGAAAGATCGCTACAGACTCGGAACCGTTTGGTGTGAAGGGAGCCTTAATTTGCTGCTAAACAGTTCCTGCTCGATTGCAGAAGCATTTTGTACTCTTTTAACCTCGGTCGGGTAATGTTGATGAAGCCTGAGCTGACACTCTTTTCTCCAAATTTTCAAACCACTCCAACAAGTGTGGCTTTAGGCTTTAGTTTGGGCATTTCGACTGCGAAGCGAGATGTGCATGTTGGTGGCAATTCATGCACACTGGATCTTCAATTTTATCTTTGATCGGACATTCACCAGTGCGATGAGGTTCCCGTGTTTCAGACAGCGGGTATTCATTGAACATTTTTGTGAAACATGGTGCAAAAAGTTAAAATTGTAACACATTGAGTCACACGACTGCCTTTTTTAAAGGGGTCGATTTTAATTTTGAGGAAGAGACAAAACTTAATTTTGTATATGTTGGTGACAATCTCGTCCCGAGTAATTTCGATTAAGAAAATGGGGAGTGGATTTTTAGTCTTCCATTGTCTTATCTGGGCAACCATTTCCACCATTATGCTCTTTTCCGATATGTCCTCACATTCTATAGTGACAGGAAATCCTTTAATAGCAAGTTTTAGGGGTCGATTGTTAACTGGTTGAATAGCGTAATATTCGATCTTTTTGTCAGTGATGAGCCGAGTAATTTCCCGATGATGATTCTCCGCTTCTGCAATGATTTTGATGGAGTCGCCTACAGAAGTATTTTCGGCAGTGGGATAACTCAGTTGGAGATCCGGCAGAATTAAGTTGACGCAACATGATTGGGTCGACCTTGGGCTTCTTATTCTCAACACCGGTCAGGTTAGGTGAATTCTTTTGGGTGGCAAGGGTGTCGTAAGTATTAACAGCAGCTATTGGGGAGGAGGTAATTAGTCTAGGGCAGGGATGGCGTACCACATTGGCACGCGTGCCATTGATGGCACACGGCCCAATATTTTGGGCACGTCACCGATCAAAATGGTTTGCATTTTAGTTTAGAAACTATATTATTACAAAGAACCCCAAACTTGAAAAAAATTTCAAAGATTAAGATGTAAATGAGAAGCCAGAGAAAGAAATATTTCTTGAAGAATTTATTTTCCTAATTGATTCTTCAATCAAGGAATTTTCAGCGAGATTTTCTCAGATCAAAGAATTATGAGAAACGCTCAAGTTTATTATATACCCTGATGAGACATCATTTGATAAATTTAACTTGCCCCATTTGATTGGTTGGAAATTGAAGAATTTTTGAACCGCAACTTATAGTCTAGTTTAATACAGATTCAAAAACGTATTGAAACAAGTAAAAAGTGGAATTGAATGAAACAGAAAGATTAAGAAGCAATAAAAGTAAAAATACCAATAACGAAATTTTGGGAACATTCAACTCGATTCCAGATACATTTAACTGTTTGAAAAAGCAGGCTCATGCTATTTTAACTATATTTTCATCGATCTATGCCTACGAGTCATTATTTTATTTATTTATTTTTTGCAGAAATGAATAGCATTAAATCTCGTTTACAAACCTTTTGGCAGATGACTCCAATTCAGCATGCATTCTGCCAAAAGTAACACATTACAATCCTAATTTAAGTTATTTGTCATCTATATGTATAAAATCTGCAACAACAGAAAAGTCCCCCACTAAGGTTACTTAAATTTAATTACGAGTATGACTGAAACATTTACTATTATACAGTGCAAAATGTATTTTTTCGTAGTAAATAAAGAGTTTAGTGTTGTTAGTATTTTGCTTTATTATACATTTTTCCAATAATCACAAGTCAAAATTATTTGACGGCAGGTCTATACCTTATTAAGCATTTCTTTAGAAAAAATGGCACGTTGATCCATAAAGGTTCGCCACCCCTGGATTTTTTATGGAGAAGTTTAAAAGAACACTGATTTTTGATTTTTCGGTATTTAAATGTCGAACGGCCGACTTTGAAACTGAGCAAGCACCTAATCGTTTCCGTAGAGTTTTTACTGTAGCGTTATGCAGGGAGTCACGAACAGGGCAAGAAGTCGACTCACCTCTTAGGTACTTTCTGCATGATATCCTTATAGGATAGTTGGATCTGCACTAGCATTGTTCTCTTCAACAGCAGTTAAGTCCTTCATGAGTTTCGTTCTCGCTTCCGATATTTTTTTTCCATTTTTATCGCATTCTCTTAAGAGTGAGCAGCGAGCTTGCGGATCCGCATGCGGGATTCAGCCTCAACAGCAGAGGCTGAGGAAAATGCATCTACATTTCGGAGCGGCTAAAGGGAAGGTCTTGCCCCCTGAAGGAATGGGTGTGTTTCAGCGAGATCAGGAATCTGTAAAAAGACATTTTTCAAAGGATTTTTTTAAGTTGTTTTGGTTTCATGGAAGACACGAGGGTGGAAATTGTCATGGAGATCCTATTTCGTTTGCTTTCCTTCTCGAAACTTTCACACCAAATGTTTCAGACTTTCTAAGGGACTGCCCCTGTCCGCCCATGGATTTACAAATTAAACTCACCTCCTGCAATCAGAAGCCACTTTACACACTTTGTTCCCATCTGGACGCATTCTTATAGGACACGACTTTACTTTCGATTCATTTTCTCTAACGATAACAAGTTTCACTGTTAAACATCGTCTGCGGTGCACACGTCCTACTGTCCTTTGTCACCGGATTGGGTGGCTCTGCTATATAGTTGAACTTATTCTAAAACAATCGCATATATACACTTTTCGTTTGAGCGACCCATGTGTAGTGTAGGTATTATACGTAACGATTCAAATAAACTTATGAATGGCATTGCATTCTTTACAACATATTAGCGACTTGATTAAACATATAATTTACTACCCATAAATATAAAAAATTTACTTTGGATTATACTATTTTTTCATTCTTCAGGTAAGAAACGTATTACTGTTAACTGAGAGCAAAGCTTTTAAGAGATCTATTTTTTCTCTGTTTTAGCTTATCGCTTCTTCAACAAATTTTTATTTCAACAAAATGTTCCGATGCTCTGTTTACCTGCTTCACGAAGGGAAAAAGAAGGTTCAGATTCTTTTTTCTTGGTTTATTGGAAATCAAAGATAGTAATTGTTTACGATACGAAAAAAAAAAAAGGAAAAAAAAAGAGAGAGAGAGATTCCATTTCCGCTACAAAAACAATATGAAACTTTTTTCGTTCTTTTCATTTTTTTTCAGTCTTTATTTTTTATATTTGTAGATTTAGTTTGTTATTCGTTTAGCCACCCCAATCATGCGCACATGTCTTAAATATCATCTAAAGGTTTCCAAACTTTTGCAGTTTTGTATGAGGCGATTGCTTCTTTAGCAGGCAGAGGGAAGAGTAAGAAAGTCTGATAACTCCTCTAATAAAAAATTCCTTTTTCTGATCCTAAATTAACGATTATCACCAAAATCTACTCCTTTTATAGCGGTTAATGCTGACAAAATGGTGATTTGAAAACAATATGGATCCCTATGGTAGGATCAGGACATTTCCGCATGAAGTTACAATTAGTAAATTAAACGGCTGTGGCACAAACCTCAAATACAGAATACGATGACGTCGACGGAAAAGTATTCCATATGAAATCAGTTCAATAGAAAATATATCATCGGTCTAATTATCAGAATTCGTAACTCCACAAAGAAATTAAGTTTGATATATATAAGTGCTACGCGCTAAACAGCGGCTGTTGTCATGTTACGCGGAATCCAAGATGACAGCCTAGCGGTAACAAAAATCGTCAGGAAAATAATTGATAAGAAGATATTTCAGATGAAGAATATAGAAATAGATTAAAAATATCAATCAACAATGAATACCAATATAATATACTAAAAATTATATATATAAGAATAATATTATGTAGCATATTATTATTATCATATAATTTTTATAGGATAATAATTATGTATAATAATGTTGGTATAAAGTAATTATTATACATAATAATGCTCATATAATATAATAATAATTATTATAAATGACAAAAATGTTATTAATATATAGTATAATTATAAATTAATAACTTTAGTAATATTTATGAAAAGTAAAATACAAAGTAATAATTATTATAAATATGTAATATAAAAACAGTTATTAATTAAATGATTATTATATTCTATTATATTATATATTAAGTAATTACATTGTATATACCATAATTAATAGTGAATATCAATTAATAAGTGCTGATAACTTGTAATATTCCAAAAACTGCGAGTTTCTTAAACGAATTTCATCGAACAAGAAACGTTCAAAAAAGCATTATTAAAATGTAAAATAAAGTGAAAATGTGCGATTTATAGCAATAATTAAAAGCACAGCACTCATTCTTGTAAGAAAATATCCTAGTACTCACCCATGATATTAGAAATATCCATATTCAAAAATAGCGCAAAATACAACAGAGCACTGAAGAAGTAGCTTGAAGAATAATTGCAATGAAAAGGGTTAAAAGAAATCAAATCACAAAATTCTCTAAACCTAATAGGGTTACTGTGAGGGGAAAAAAAATGATTACAATATACGTCATCCCCATGACCGCAGATAAAAATATTAGGATAACCATATTTTAATATTATTGCCCATCTTGATGAACGTAAACAACAACTTGGCGCTTAGCACTCCGATATCAAATTAGCACCTATTCAACCACCCTATATTAAGGCAAAGTACCTGAAAAAATAGACATATATATAGTATATAATCCCTTAAGCCAAGTAAGGTTACGCGATACCGCCAAGAGCGATAAAAGAATCAACTTTGGCAATTTGCTAAAACCGACTGATATTGATCAAATTGATTATTAAAGAGCTCCTTTAAAAAACACTAAGTCAATTTAAAAAGATATTTTTAAACCACGATATATTTGCGCCTGATTTTTACAGTGTTTTTTTTTGGATATAGGAAATTATTTTGGAAGCACAGGGTACAGGATGAGCGCACCTGTTTTTAAAATGATTGTATTCGTTAGTTAACTCTAGATCTCAGAAAAAGATATATTTATCTATTTTATTATGTAATTTATAAGTTCAATACATTATAGTTATTTTATAATATTTATTGTGCTAATTTCATATCATATATAGCTGCAGGGAGATTTAATATTAGAATCCCCTTAATGAGACAAATGACACTTTTCTACAGCTTGTTTAAAATTAGGAGTGAGATGACTTGTTGAAATCCTTCTCACAGATAATATCAGCCAACATGCTTCTGTATTTACTGTTGTTGATCTTCATGCGAAAAGAACGTTGCTCACAAATATATGCTGACCCAAATATTGAAAATATTTTCTCTCTATATTTTGTTTTCTTGGGGGCCCAGAATTTTTTTTTTTTTTTTTTTTTGTGGTTCTCTATTTTCCCACCTTTGATTTTAATCAGTATGTATTTTTTGAAAAAAAAAATGATTGTACAATATTGAACCCTTTTCTTTCAATCTTTAAAAACGATCAAATAAATGCAGTAAACAGTTACGATGCTCTTTTATCTAAAAGACATTTCTTTTTCAGTAAAGTGTCGTTGTACATTATAGTATTGGCAAACGACTGACATTTCTTGAAGTTAATCTTCACCGAAAGACAGAAACCTTGCACATGCTATAATTCAATAAAGTTAAAATATTGCTACGTGTTGTTCGGGGCTCGAGGATTTTATACAAAGAAGAAGACAGTTCTTCAGGAATGATGGACATTTATTGTCGATAAACAATCCTTGAAATACAGGATTAAGCAGCAATATTCGCGAAATAAATCTTAGAAAGTCTTTACACTTTCAAAAGCGCTCAGACACAACTATCAGTGCCTAAAATACAAGTATGTGAAAGATTATTCACAAACACCGCTTCTCCTGCTCAACAGCCGAGCGAATCGTTAGTCGACTCTTACGGTCAAGACAAGAGTACGAATCGCTTGTCAAAAGAAAACTGAATCAATTTCGGTGAGAATCTCCCTATTTATAGGCTTCTAGAATCCTTCCAGAAAGATCCGCTTGGATGAGTTTAGTAGAATTCTCCACTCATTTCCAGAAGAATTCATAGGGCATCGAACTCGCCAAAAATTGTCACCTTGTCGCCAAATTGGTTGCCAAAATGGATGCCAACTTGGCTCTATCGCCAAGATTTCTACTAGTTCCCATTGAATCACCATTATAACGTAAGGGGCGGTGTTGCTTGCAAATATTACAATTTTTAACATAAAATAAATGCAACAGGGAGTTGTGTATTATAAACATATTACACTTCCAAATACAAATTATTTACACAATTTTACACAAAATTTGTAACATTATCTACGAATTAAATTTATTTTCAAAACCCACAACTGTGAGATATCTACTGTGGTGCCCAAAATTGTAGGCACTTTTTAAATTGTTAGATTTTTTAAGTTTGTATGCTTATAGAAAATTTCACGTTGCACAAAATGCTAAGTATTTTACATCAATTTAATTGGAATTCAATACTAAATTCAATACAAAAAATAAAATTCAAATATTTGTAATGCAGAAAAAGGTATGCTGTAGTAACTGTCGATATACATTAGATATTGAAGATAGCAGTGAGTTATCAGAGATTAGTGAGGTTGCATTTAATCTTTATTACAGCTTCACATCGATGTTTCATTGAGCTGAAAATAGTTTAAAGCTCTTCCTTCGTTATTACATGATGCCAGGAAACAATTATAGCCTTAATTAGTTCCTTTTTATTTCATGTGTACCTCATTCTGACAAGAGTTTTCAAACGGTGCCATCAGTTTTCGATATGATGGAGGTCAGGGTTGTTTTCTGACCAAGACAACAACTTAATGATCTTAGAACGGTACCAGTCTTTCAATTACTTTACTGTGTGACAAGGAACAGAATCTTGCTGAAAAAAAATGAAGCATTGTTGGTCAATAAATCCCTGATGGAAGGCAGAAGTTTGGGTTCTAGAATGATGTCAATGTATTTTATGACATTTATTGTTCATCGATGATATGAAGGCGACCGATACCATCTACAGATATTCATGACTAAATGATAAAACTATTTGGGTTTTTCACATTTGCCTGGATGCATTTAGGATGTAGCATTTCTTATGTATTACGCCTTACATATTTTAGGCTATCACTACCGAATAACGATGTTTTAGTTTCGTCCCTCTATACAACTTGTGACCAATAATCATTTGTCCAATTAATGTGTTCCATTGCCCTCTATAGTCCCTTTTAGCGTTGCTGTAAGTTGAGATACGGCTTTTCTCGTGGAATTCTACCTTTTAGACTTACATTTGCTAACCTACTCCTGATTGTTTTTGAGCTGACGGAAGCACCAGCATCACTCAGATCACTTCTGATGGATATCCATGAAATGCCCTTAACTCTAAAAGATATTATTTTTATTCTTCTGTCATTAACAGATGTGGTGCAACTTTTTTGGTCATTTCCTGCTTTTTTTTTAAATTAAATTCGTCTCCTGATATTTTGAACAAAACTCTCAGTCTCCAGATGTAGTCACTAAACTAACCACCTGTTATGCAATTTTAACAAAGGTAATACCACTTTCTCGTCACACATATGTCCAATGTACTCTTTTATATAATGGTCTTGCTTTTTGACTAAATATCATTGTTATCCTAGCCAGGAAACAGTCCTGACCTCAATCCTATCGAAAACTTGTGGCACCGTTTGAAAACTCTTGCCCGAATGAGGTACGTATGAAATAAAAAGGAGCTAATAGAGGATATAATTATTTCTTGTCGTCATGTATTACCTAAGGAAGAGCTTAAAACTATTTTCAGCTCAATGAATCATCGATGTGACGCTTTAATAAAGATTAAATGCAACTACACTATATAAGTTCTGATAACTCACTACCATTCTCATTATCTAATGTATATCAACAGTTATTACAGCATAGCTTTTTATGCATTGCAGATTTTGGCAAATTGTTTTTTTTTTTTTGTTTTGAAATTAGTATTAAATTCCCATTAAAATGATGTAAAAACTAAGCATTTTGTGCAATGTACAAATTTCTATAAGCATACAAAATTAAAAGACCTAACAAGTTAAAAAAAAGTGTCCACAATTTTGGCCACCACTGTATCACTCTTCTAATCACAGCATTCATATAATTGGTAGAGTATAGATTATTTCAATCTTTGCACACATACAAGCACTAAAATTTGACTATCCAAAAACGAAAATAAATTGTTACATTTTCAAAAAATATTGCAATTTCTATTGAATGCAAAGTTTTTAATTTAAAATTTCTTAAGACATGCACATTACAGTCCAATTCATGTTAAGAATAAATGCTTGAAAAATTTCCCTTCTAGAAATGTATTATACAAAAGAAAATAATAAGTTTTTTTATAGCCTAAAAAAAGAAACGAAATAAATCTTGAAACGAAAATTATAAAAAATTGATTCATAAATTTAAATTAAACGTCAGATTTACATTTAACACTATTTTTAAAAAAGTAAGTTAGATTTTTCATGTCTCTAAAAATTTGTAAAATAAAGTTTATATATTTTAAGCATGGCATTTATTTTTAAGAGAAATAAAAATTTATGTGTTTGATGTCACTTCAAAAAAATTATGTATAAACAAATGTATTTAGATTAGGATTTATGCTGAGGAATAAATTTTAATTTAAGATGTTTTCACAAAAGTTTTTTCATTTTACTAAACAGGTTTTCATCCAAGCAATCATTGGACAAAATAAACAAGGAGAGGAAAGACAGTAAAATTAGTTTTTCTAGACCTTTTCACATTTCAAGTACAATTATGAAAACAGGATAAAGAAAGAAAAGTAATTTTATAGCTTGTAACAAAAGGTTTGTACTTTACTTATAAAGTACTTTTTTTCTGTCCCTTTTCAGACTGAGTAAAGATATCTAATTAATTTCAAAGAATGCATGACCAAAAAAATGCAAATTTATGAAAAAAGTTGATTGAAAAATACATTAAAAGCAGATAAATAGTGCATGTCACTAATAATAATTCCTTCTTCTAAACTAAATATTTTTCAGTCTTATAAATATCCCTTTCAAAGTAGTTGTCTCTTTTTTTAATTATTTAGTATTATTTCATAATTTATTACATACATTTTTCTAGAAATAGTTTAAATTCAAATTTAATTGAAAGATAGAAAGAAATCATTGTTCTACACAGTAGTGATCTTCAAATTTTTTGATATACAGAACTTTTAGAATTATAAGGTGTTTTCGGGGAACCCCATTCACACACACGCACACTTAGAAGGATATATCATAAAATAATATTTAAAGTAAATGAGCATGTTTTAGGTACCTTACATAAAGTACCTAGTTGCTTCATACTTTTATTAAATTTCATGTCCTTGCGCATTAAATTAGTAGCTGTTAATAGCTGAACTTTACCTTCGACTCTTCGTCATGATTGAATTCTTTATTATCATAAACTTTCATAAATTCCATGAAATCATCCTCATCCATAGGGTACGATTCCCTAATTTTTTTGCGGGAGGGAAGAATTCGTGCTAGAATAAAAAATTCGTGTAAAAGTAAAATGTACCGTATTATTTCAAAATCGTGTAAAAAAAAGACTGCGCAAAAAAGAGTCGGGTGTATTTGTGAATAAAGCAGAAACTTAATAAGTCGAAAGAGTTCAATAATAATGCTTAAATTTTATAATCATGTGGGAAAAATTAGTTGTTCAGAAATACCGCTAACGGAAATACAAATAAACATTTCTCTCATTATCTTTATACATTTAAGCTGGACACTATAAACATTTGATATATTTCAAAAAATGTTTCTTTTAAATTCCGATTATAACATAAATAAACATTTTATTCGCATAATTTGATCATGACACTTCATTTTCCTCTTACTTTCATAATTCATTGAAGCTGTGCTAGATAATGGTGAGGCATATTTGATTTATAAATACTTATTTCATAACATCTATTATTTTGGAAAAATTAAATTAAGTTTGAAGTTAGAGTTTAAAAATCAAGACATTTCTGTGTTCCATTGGAAAGGAAAAGAGCCGCATTTATCCCAAAATAACCATTTCTTTTTCTTCACCTATATATAAGAATGGTGAGGCTCCTAATTTAAAGTTGTTTCTTCTTTCCATGAGTAGTGTATACCGCTAACAAGGAAAAACAAAAGTATGCATTTCTGTTAACATGTCTTATGCAAAATTTTTACCATTATCAAAACTTTTATTTACTTTTCAAAACAAATCGTAAGAACTTGAGATATATTTCGTAACCTATGTATAACTATCCACAGGCTGATGTAATTTATCAAATTTAACTCATTCCGATATTGATAAGATTTGTTATTGTTGTAACTTATGCCACCTGATCGTCAGTAACATCAGATCAAGGCCCACGAAATTCATTGCGGCAAAAGGCTACATTTCTACGCCTATTGATAGCCTTCCTTAGCTTTGAGCTCCATACAGGTGACAGCACGATTTGGCTCGGTTCCACCCCAATTTTGAGGGAGAACACGTTGGGGGTGGTCAGAGGCCTCCCATCTCTCTTCTCCTTCCACCCCAGCCGCAAAGGCACTATACATTTACATACATCCATGCCTTCTACGGGATTCGAACCCAGGCCCTACGACACGGCAGACAGCGTCATTCACCACTATACCGGATGGGCAGAAGAAAGAAATGCGTTTGATTGTGTTGATATTACCAGGAACGAAGAATGGGTTACTTTCTCGGATGTGGTGCAGTAATTGGAACCAAGATATGTGGGAAGATATATTGCCATGGCTGTTGAATCTAAATTCGGATCCATGCGTGCCATCGGCATGTACCTATTTGTCGATGGCATAATACGAGCACACTAAAAACCATTGGATCCTTCTTTGCATGAAGTGCAATTGAAGCTGAGGGAGTCATTCTCTTCATGCTTGCATCAATTGAAATGGAATCAATTTCATGTATGGTATTTCTTTCCTAGAAGTCAATGATGACGCGAAATCCTAAGCAACCATGCATTCCCGTTTGTGAGTCTTCAGTATCCCATTAGGGATCTCATTCTTCAATCGCAATTAACCACACTATCATTCTCAATTTGTATAATTCAATTTACGTCGCAATTTGAAGGAGATCAAGGCCTATTGATGACAGCCTTTTTAACTTTGAGCCCCGGTCAAGTGACGAGGGCGACACCTGAGCAGGAACCTATGTCTCTAAACTTCCACATCATGCCAATGGGAAGGTTTTGAGCCACGTTCCATTTAACTTGCATCAATCTCTCTACATAGTGAATCTTCAATGGGATCAAGGTTCGAACCTTTATCCCACTTGCGACCATGATCACTCGACTACCGCGTTTGTACTATCATTTCCAAATAATTCCAGGAAAATATTCTAAAGCTATAATCTTGAGACGATAGAGATTTAATCTACTTGATCTCAATTCCATCGGGGCTGTGATGGCCCAGTGGTTAAGGTATCGGATCATGGCAGGCATGCCATGAGTTCGAGCCCAGTACCACTAAAGACCCGCCGTTTAGGGGCGTAATGCACATACATTAAATCTGTCAAGAGCTCAAACGTCCTCCCGTTGGTGGGGTGCCAGCTTAGGTGTCGGCCTCGTCACTTGACCGTGGTTGAAAATTACCAGGTCTGTCACCAAAAGCCATCGTGTAGCTGAACAGTGCGACGTTAATATTCACTCACTCATTCAATCCCATCGAGTGTATTAGGGGTGCATAGAGAGGAAGTTTTCTCTTCTGCGCTCCATAACATTATAGAGGCAAATGCTCTGAGAGACCTTAAGGTTCTTTTGCTTTCTGGTGACTTGTCGAGCCAATGCTGAGATCGAATCGTGGTTTTTATAAGTGTGGAAGGTGAATCCCTTCCAGATGAGTATGTAATTAAATTGATTTTTAATATATTTAAGGTATCCGCGACTACATTCGGGACCATGATTTTAAAAAAGCACATAAATGTATAATTTTCATGATATTTAGTGTCACTTAGATTAGAATGCATGTATAAAATTATTTTAAGGACATTATGACAAAAAAAATTATTTAAATACAATATTTTGGCAAAAAAAATTAACTTAAAATAACCTTTTTTCCAAATGTTCTCCTTTTGTAATAAATGCTTCTATTATAATAAAATTTTGCCTGTATATAGCTCAGACCTCAGTACAGAGGCTCAACTATGATTTTTGAAAAATTCAAATTAATTTCATAGTTACAACCATTTGAAATAATTATCGGCGTATTTTCTTAAAATTTCTCCCTTCTGTTTTCATAAAACATGGTTAAACCGACTTCTAAGTTATGCATTTCAAAAATTCTAGTTGAGCCTCTGTACAGAGGTCTGAGCTGAATACAGGCAAAATATTAATACAATAGAAGCAATTTTCACAAAAGGAGAACATTTGGAAAGTTGGTCCTTCTATGTTCATTTTTTGCCAAAATATTGTATTTAAATGATGTTTTTTTTTTGTCAAAATGTCCTTCAAATAATTTTATACATGTATTCTAATCTAAGTGACACTAAATATCATAAATATTATCCATTTACACGCTTTTGCAAAATCACGATTCCGAACGTAGTGAATCTTAATGTGAGAGATATGATACAAGAAAGATATAGATCGTAGGAGATTGTTTAGATATAGATTGTTTAGATTTAAATATGTATGTTGGTCCTGGAAAAATCTCACTGTGAATGTGGGATTTGCAGAGAAAAAATAATTTGATAAATATTTATTAATTATCCAACGCCCGTGCTTGGCTTCTTGACCATTCGATGCCGAGCCACCGGGTACCGAATGACTATGTCGTTAGCCGGATCAGGTGGTCGCCATCCTTTCTGGCATGGCCGCAGATTTAACAAACATCGTTAGCAGCCACACTAAGCCAGTG
Source organism: Trichonephila inaurata madagascariensis (assembly GCA_019973955.1). Taxonomy (NCBI): domain Eukaryota; kingdom Metazoa; phylum Arthropoda; class Arachnida; order Araneae; family Nephilidae; genus Trichonephila; species Trichonephila inaurata. The sequence continues at coordinate 172,285 of BMAV01003900.1, read as the reverse complement.
GAGGTATACTCCCAAAAAGGTGCCAGGTGCCTCGGGATTGGGCCCACAGTATCCAGTGTTTCAGACGGCTTTCCAAAACTTTTCATTTTTTGGGTCACAAGGCAGTATATTTGTCAATGTATGTAGAGATAATGCTCTTCTGAGGGTCAAGAGGACTTCCGTTTGAGTCGACTCGGTTCCCTGCTTGGCTTTTTGGTCGTCTCTTTCATTGCCGGGGATCCCAACATAACTTGATACCCACTGTAAGGCCGCAGTACAGCCATAAGAGATTAGATCTGCAATTTTAGTTCGGCTCTGAATTGTGTTAAGGCAGGCAGTTGGTGTATTACTGCTTAAAGTATTAAAATTGATAAATATTAAGAACCGCATTACATTGCAATAGATCTCAAGCCATTACGGGATATATGGAAACAAGAGGGTAGGCATGTTAGCCGAGAGTTGATTCCAAGCAACGCAATCAGATCATCCTGTACCTTTGCAACATATGAAGCGTTATATGTATCCTTTACCTTTAAATCACAACACCCCAGCTTGCATATAGAGGGTTTGGGGAAAGAAATTGAGCTCCTTTTTGAAGATGTTAACAAGAATTTCTGGCTCCATACCTAGAGCAACCAGCGTTGGTTCTTTTAGACTTGCCACTGGTTATAACATTTTGCAAGAAGAACAGATTAAGATTCTTACCGAGTTTGTATCCTTGGCGTATTCCTAATTAGGGATGACCTTAGTATATATGCCCAACTGTTTTAAATTGAAAATTTTTGAATACGCTTATGGTGATTGCTTCTATCGTTCTACATTGTATTGGTCTGCTCGTTGACTTATGAAAGGACGGAATTGGCATACAATAAAAAAATGTATAAATTATTCAGATAATATAATAATTAATGTGAAACAGTTGTACAAATATTACAAAAAATTGAGGGTAGAATACCTCATAAACATTTAGAGTGAACCACACAAGTGAAAATATAACATCTTTTGAAAAACATCGAAGTAGACGAAGATTCAAAATTACTTTAAAGAAGAGCTCTTTAAAGTTAGGAATTTTTTTGAAACTTAATGAGTAGCAAAAAAGGCTTTTGGAAATTATCATGACACGGATCCCCTGTCCTTATGAATACCTTGTTAACTTTATTTTTACTCCTCCATTTTTTTAAAGAATAAGAACGGAAGAGGGAGGGGGCACGAAGAAGAGCTGAGAAAGGGGACACCTTCTAAATTTCTGCCAATTTCAACCTAAGTTACGACAGCAGGACCTCACATAAAAACCCTGATAAAGCGATAAAAGAAATGTGACTTTTTTTTTTCTTGCCCTTCTTTTTAAAACTCTTGAAAGAAAACTGCAATAAAAACAAAGATAAACATACAAATTCTTCTCACACTTTGTCCTCGTGTTTGTAAGGGCAGATTGGGAGGGTTTTAGTTAAATATTTGAACAAGTCTAGCTCACACCTGTTTCTCAGCTCTATGATAAGCTAAAAAACTCGTACGGGTTAAAAAAAAGTGTTGATTGAACTCAGCATTTGACAATGTTCGAGCAAATTTCGATAAGGAAAAAAAAGTTTTCTTTCCGAAACTAATAAGTGAGTTTAAACTCCCTAAAGAACTGAAGGAATCAAAAATTTTATAGAGAAGTAATTAAGTTTTTATAGAAGAGAAACCAGAACATGGATTACGGAGTTCCTCCGCTTTTACTACATTTACTTTATCAACGTAACAAATTTCAGAAAAGGGAAAAATAGGTTATAAAATTAAAACGTTATTATGAAAGAATTTTAGGGGACCGAGGCTCTATAATTTATACTTGGGAAACAGCGATTGCCCAAACTTGTGTGTGCTGAATAGCCAGAATTAGATCTAGGTTTCTCATCGGCAAAGTAATGAAGATGTTTTTTACTCGGTTGGAGATCTACCATGACGAGATTAGATTTAGTTTTATTCATGTTACGTGATATTTGACAAATTGATTGTCTCACTTTCGATTAGCAAGGGTTGAATATGAATTATTAGTTTAATAGGTTTCCCAAGGATTACAACGTCAGAATCTTTTCTCCATGGTATCAATTTGTAGATGAAGTCAATGTTTGTTTAATGTTAGAATGTTTTAGAGTTTGGCAATAGTTTACAACAGAATTCCTCAGTCGCTGAAAAACTTACGAAGTGAAATGAACAGTAAATATAATATTAAGACCATGAAGAAACCCTAAACCCTTTTCCCGCATTCGTAAAAATGAATTTAAAACTTTGTGGTTAATCTATATTGGCGTTTGTGTGCGGGGCAACCAGAGAATGTGTGTGAGATCTCTCTAAGAATTTCTCCCAACAATATTTGTATTCCAAATAATTTTAAATACCGTGTATCTCGGTGCCGTTCTATAATTAAGCTTGAAATTTGCGAGCAGTCTGCAGCAAAACCTATACAGCGGAATTGCAGGAAAATTGAGTAATGGCAGAATGAAATGATGTGGAGTTTATCTCGAGGGAAATAAAAGACACACAATGAGTTTCAAGAACCACACTACTATTGTCTGCTACCATCTGGAAGGGTAGAATGACAAGTTTGAGTGTTGAAAGCAGCATAAACAGACGAATTTGTTCAATTTGTCCATGAACTTTCGAAGACGAAGTTCACTCCCAAATTGAATAGTGTCACTAATTAGCTGAAGAGTCTGATTCAAAAAATGTTAAGTGAATATGTTCGTTAACTTTATTGATAACTAACTAAATATAAATCTACCAACAACTATCACACAGTTACATGTTTCTTCTCTCATTCATTCACTTTGACACATTACAACTCATCTACTGAGTCTATTTTCACTGTAAAGTGGCAGTTAAACTCTATAGAATACTATCTCATAGTTTTAAAAAGAAACTTCGCTAGTTAGCCCACTACAATAACAATATCATGAAATAATAAAAGCTATTGAAAAACTATTTTTCCAAAAATTACAAAATTTTTTAAATTTCCACGGGAAGCATATCGTCGCCCAAATTTTCAGAATACGTAACTCCTTCTGGGGTGCTAATTTGATATAGAATTCCTACGTGCCAAGTAGTTGTTTATATTTGCCAAGATGGGCGATAACTTAACAATAGGGTTACCTTGATATTTTTAACATGTGGTAATGTTTGCCATGGGGAAAACGCATTAACTTTGATGGGGTTTTTCCGTGGTAACCTTATTAATTTTAGACGATTTTAATTCGATTTCTATAAAACTACGCCATTTCCATTTCATTGATTCTTCAAGCTACTATTTTAGTCTTCTGTTGTATTTAGTGCCATTTTCGAATATGGATATTTCTAATATCTAATCGAATATGGATATATCATGGGTTAGCACCAGGATACTTTTTTTAAAAGAATGAGTGCTAGACTTTTAATTATTGTTATACATTGCACATTTTCACTTTATTTTACTTTTTAATAATGCTTTTTTGAACGTTCCTTGTTCGATGAAATTTATTGGAGGAATTCGCAGTTTTTGAAATATTGTAAATCATCAGCATTTATTAATTGATATACTTTATTAATTTTAACACATATTATGAAAGTATTTTATTCATAATATCATAAAATAATTATTGTATATAATATTTTTTATATTGCTTATTTAAAATAATACCTTTTTTATTTTACTTTTTTATAAATATTACAAGTGTTATTTATTCATAATTATTTTTAAATAAAAATTATATGAATATTATCTTAATTTATAATTACTATTAAATTATATTTTATGATAATAATAATATATATAACATATTATTATTATATATATTTTTTATTATATTGTATTAATATTTATTATTGATTGCTATTGCTTATTTGTTTTCTATTTCTATATTCTTCATTTGAAATATATTTCAAAATAGTTCTTTACAATTATTTCCCGAACGATTTGATATGAAAGTCTCTGCTGCAGAAAGAGCCAAGATACATGTAAATTTGCATTACGATATAAGTGGAAGTGCAGTGAATGAAATAGAAGTAATAAAATGGAGGACTTGTAATGGGTTCTGTTCGAGTACTTCTACTATAATCCTGTTGGGGAAACTAATTCTATAACTGTAATTTCAGTTTTAAAACCGCTTTATGTGGAGATGACTTGATTTTATGCAAATGTAAATACTATTTAAGCCCCGTCATTTGGATGTGTGAGTTAATGGTTGATCGTTAAGCATTAAATCTAAGAACAAGAGAATATGAATTGCGACTGGCAAGTCACGCGGTCTGAAATTAATATTCATCTTAGAATCCACCAGGAGCTGTGGAAGTAAATATCACTGGAGCTGATGATATATCGTGGTTTGAGAAGGATTGCCAAAAGGAGCCCGACTCAAACTAAGTTATTTTGAAGAACCTTATATGGTAGATTAAGTATTAGGTTTTCAGACTGCTCCCTGAGTTAAGTAATCATGTTGTACCGGATGTATGCATAAGATTTTTTCGATTTTTCTGTTAAAGAAAGCACATAATTTTAAAGGGAAATTAATTTTTTATTCGAAATATTGGTCATCAGCTTCTACATATTTTGTCCATCTTTCAGGTAATTTGCCAGAAAAACTGCTGGTCTTTTGCAGCAAACCATTTGTCGAGCCATCTTCCAACTTCTTCGAAATTGCTGCTGCTCTGCGAGTGCGTGCCCCATTGATGCGAAGAGGCGATATTCAGGTCTAGGGAGTACGGCGGTTGTGGAAGGATGTCCCATCCAAGCAATTTCAATGTGTTTTTCACTGGTTTTGCTGTGTGAGACGGTGCATTGTCGCGTAACAAAATCACTTCGCAATGTCTTCTGGCCCGTTCTGGTCATCTTTCGATCAATGCGTGATCTCACCGGGCTTCATAAATACACAACACCACTATAGTCTTACCAGACACAAAGCATGGTCTTCCTACCGAAGAAATTTGTTCTTGGTGTTGAAGAGCTCGCTTCGCCAGGTGAAAGCCACAGTATTTTCCGCTTTGGGTGTTCAAAATAAATGCATTTTTCGTCACCTGTCACAATTCGATACAAAAATGATTTTTTTTCATGGCGTTGAAGCAGCATTTCCCAAGTGACTTTGCGATTTTCCATTTGATGTTCACTCAAATCGTGTGGTGCCCCCTTACCCAATTTACTGATCTTCCCCTTTGCTCGTAAACGTCTGCTGATTGTTTCTTCTGACACATTTAATGATTTTGTCAATTGCTGTCGAGTTTGTTTTGGATCATCATCCAATAACTCCTGTAATTGCTCGTTTTCGTACTTTAGTGACCTACCAGAGCTCTCTGTCTTTCACATTGAAATCACCACTTTTAAATTATCGAAACGAAGCTTCTTATGTTCTAATCGATGGAGCGTGTTCACCATATATTTCTACCAGTAAACGAAGGCTTTAAACTTCCTTTTTTTTATTAAATAAGAAAAGCAATACGCACCACAAATGTTCTTTATCAGGCACAAAATTCGACATGATCACTGAACTATAAAACAAAGACGTTATTTGGTGGCGGGCTCAAATTGTGTGTGTTTGTAGTTTAAAGTCAGACGAACGAAATGACGTATGAGTCAAATTAATATGCAGCCTACTTTTCACTGGCGCCATCCCTTACTTAAATCGGGAAAATACTTATGAATACACCTGGTATATCATTCCTAAAGTGTCAAAGCTAGAATAAAAGTAGCTATTTTTAAGGCTATGTCTGCTTCTTTTCCGAGCCCTCTTACATCCACGATAGACTTATAGCAAAAAGGGTAAGAGTCTGCGTCATACTCGCCACTAAAGAATCCAAGTCCTGATGAAAGTTTAAAGATCAAAAGATGTTAATCCTATTTGTATCCTTGTTTGACAGAGCAGAGTTAAAGTGAACCACACTACATATTTATTATATTTTGACATTGATTATTCAAATATTGATTAATGTATTTAAAAATAAATCCGAGTATCATGTCTCTCTAATCATAAAGCAGGCTTGTCACCATTTTTACAATGCAAGTGTAACACACATAATTATTGTTTGATAAATGTTCTGAAAGATTATGAATTCGGTTCAAAGAAATCTTAATATAAAAAAAAGACTAAAAAGTCATTACTTTTAGATAACAAAATAGACCAAAAGTGGTAATTTGCTTCATAATAATTAAAGCTCTCTAAAGCCATCATATTCTACAAAAAAAAAAAACCCATCAGGGTACACACCCATGTCATTAGAAATATCCAAATTCCAAAATAGCAAAAAATACAACAGTACATTAAGATAACAGCTTGAAGGAGAAATGCAATGAAAATCGTTAAATTTTAAAAGAAATTAAGTTTAAATCGTATGAAATTAATAGGGTTACAGTGAAAGAATAATTAAACAAGTAATATAAAAAAAAACTTAATTTCTACTTAGTTCAAAAAAGAAAAAATTTATTTCAGTTACTTTTTATTAAATAGTTACAATTAATATAAATGTATAAACATTTGAGAGAATCACAATATTAAGTGACAAAATAGGAAGTGAATTTCCTTGCAATTTTCCATTTTCCTTTCTATACAGGGTGTGGGACTATCATTTTTGTTTGGTGCGATTTATTCATTCATTAAACTTAACTATTTCAATAAAATAATATAGTAAAAAAGAAATCACTTTCTCAGAAATTAGGCCATACCAGGGGGCATTCGAACCCATGATCTTTGGATTAGAAGTTTACGCGTTATCCATTGCGCTGCAGGAACACAACGAACGAGTTTCCTTTCTATATATGCTGTTGGACTATTATTGTTTTGTTACTATTCATTCATGTTTTAACTTAATTAATACTTGAAAAACTGTATTAATATCAAGTGTCATTCACTACAAGTTTAAAAAATGTATTTGAACTCTGAATGGATGAATAAAAAATGTTCTATTAATGATTGAAAATTTGAACAAAACATACATATACTTGTATATAAGCTAGCTGATCCCGCCACGCTTTGCTGTGTCTTTGTTATAATACGTCGATTTAATATTATTCTAAGCTATTCAATGCAGACAAATTAATATTCGCTTACAATTTTGGAGAGTTGAAAGTAAGCATAAAACGACCTAATATTGTTCATTTGGCATTTCATTCATCTCCTATATTTGAGTAAAGTATAATGCATGAATTACTTAAGTTAATACGCAACAACAGATAAAGATTTAATTTCATAAATGAGGGGGAAAACGGAGATTTTTAATAATAATTAATGTTAGTTTTATCATTTTAAAATATACCAAAAAATAATTTTAATATAATTAATAGCTTTTAGGTGTACAATATTTTTCGGTAACCTGTCTTTTACTAACTCAAATAGATTCGACGGTTTCCCCACACGTTAGCAAGCAGTATATAGTTGCACATGAGGGAAACATTGATTTTCTAAGTCCAAGGCCCACAGGGACATTATTCGGCTTTGAGATTTATTTATGGATAAACGATTTATTACGAAGGCCAAACGAACAGGGAATTTAAACCTTTTGAATGGTATTGGAAATTCTTATGGTATCAATGGAAAACGTTGCAACAGGACGAATTCTCTTTTAAATTTTACATTAAAAATGGTTGGTTCAAAAAGTTTCCCGGTAATTCTGACCAAACGTAAGCTGTTGCATTATCTAGGTGGATTTAGTAACGCAGCAGAATAACCAGTGAATCAATCTTCAGCCAAAGATTGCGTGTGTGGTGGCATTCCTGATAAATCCAAAGAGTTTAAAAACTCAGTTGGAAAATTTAGAGTTTCATTTTCATCAACAATAGTGTCGCTTTATTTAAAGGCAGCTAATCACCTGGGGGGTAACAACTCCGTATTTGGCAGTTTATTTCGTCAGCATCAACATATTTTCGGCATAAATAACAGGATTTCAGGGCCAATCATTATCCACAGTTAATTATTCAGTATATCCGGGAAGATGCCCTCAATGAATTCATTTTTTTTTTGTCTGAACAACAGTACAGAAATTGTCTGGTAATTTGATACATTATGTATTAGAATGCAGTTCTACTTCACCGTTTCCAATATCCAGCACTTATTTAGAAAATATTTGAACCGATTGATCATCTTGCTATTGTACTCGCATGTTTATGTTCAATCGAAATGTTTCGACGTTTTGCCTTAAAAACGATTGTTTTAAACATGCGTTAATCTCGTGAGCAAAAGTAGAGTGAAAAACAAATAATATAAAAAAATAGTTTTTAAGTCAATTCCTCCTTAGATCAACAACGAAAATTTTTATTTTAGCTACTTTTTATTAAATAGTTACAATTAATATAAATATGCATATACATAGGACAAAATAACTACATTAACTGGTGGACAGGAAAAAAATAAAGGGGCAACAACGATTCTTCAGAGCAAAATAAACCGCGAAATTCTTACGTTTTACTGCATATTACAACAAGAAGCGCTTTGTGCCCAAACATTTCCGGCCGAAATAGTTGAGGTCATGAATTTGGTAAACAAGATTGTTAACAGCATCTTGTTACAAGCACTCTACCATCGTCAGTTTAAAGAATTTTTAAACGAAATGGAAACTCAATATTCCGATCTTCTTCACAATAAAGTGCGATGGCTTTCCAAAGGTAAGGTGTTGAAACATTTTGCTTTGTGCTTGAATGAAATAAATACATTCCTCAATGAAAAAGGCATTAATCACTCTGACTAAGAGAACGACAAATGGTTGCAAAAATTTTACTTTATGGTGAATATCACAGCGAAATTAAAGAAACTGTGTGAATCTAAAACTGCAAGGAAAGGGAAACCCAGCCTATGTTTTGGTATAAAAATTGGTTTGTTTCGAATAAAAAAAAAATTGAATTCTTTTTGTAGAAGATATTCAGAACGGTAAATTACTTCATTTTCAATTTATAAAGCAATATCGCGATAAAACCAATGCAATTGTTGACATGAATTACTTCAGCAAAGTTATAAAAAAAATTAAAGATGAACTTGCTGACAGATTTGAGAAATTTAAAATCAACAAAACCACTCAAGCTTTCATAGTAAATCCTCTCAACACAAATAGTAACGAAATCGACATAGAGCCATTTGGAATTGATACTGGATCTCTAGAAATGCAATTGATCGGTTTAAAAATTAAAGCTTTGTGGAGCTGAAAATCAAGTTCGAAGAGTTGGAGTTCCAGAAATGTATGTACGTAACGCAAAAAAAGTTGACAGCTTTAAAAGAAATGCCGTGAGTTGAGACATATTTGACGCATGGAATAGTCTTCTATATTGCTACAGTGAGGTGAAGAAGTTGTCATTTGGATTTCTGACTATCTTTGGATTGACATATTCGTGTGAGCAAGCATTCTCTCTTGCGTTAATATAATTAAAGTAAGAAACCAAATAACAAATGAAAATTTAGAGTTGTGTTTGAAACATAAAACAACAAGTTATGAGCTAAATTTATCCAAACTTTCTAAAACCTGCAAAGCCAACGCTCCCATTAAATTTGTTTGCTCAAATGTTTTTTATTTTTATTTTTAAGTATAAGTTACATTGTTTAGTATAAATTTTCTACTTCAATAACCATGCAAAGTGATCGCTCCCATTGAATTTATTGGTTCAGTTGTTTGTTATTGAAGTACAAGGTAGTGTTGTAAGTAAATGTTTAATTGTTTTAATTTTTTACTTAAATGATAAGTAATAATCTAATAATGCCATATATATATTATCTAATTTGTTGTGAAAAACACTACTTATATATGAATAAATATATAATTTTTCTTATAAATAAAAACTTTATTTATGCAAGTACTATTTATTTTTGGTAAGAAAAAAACTTCATGGCTCTTTAAAAACTTCGAAATTTTGTAAATTGTAATTTTTGGCTCTTCCGACTTAAAAGGTTGACGACACCTGGTCTAGCCGTTTGGGAGGAGTTTTACTACTATGACACAAAAATTTTATATATTAGATATATTATAAAAGGAGACAGGGAACTAATAGTAAGAACTGAAAACATTAACTATAATATATGACATCCCCATGGCAGCCACGTTATACATGATAAAAATATTAGGGTAACCCCCTATTTTAATCTTTTCTCCCATCTTGGCGAACACAAATAACAACTTGGCGCGTAGAGCTCAGATATTAAATTAGTACAAAAAAAAAACTCCTAAATAATTTTAAATTAATTTCGAAATTGAATGTATAACATATTTCTCATAAATCGGAATAAGTACCACAATTTACATGAACACGAGTTACACTTATTTTTATCAAAGCACAACGAATGATTTTTTCCCCATTTTAAGTATAAAAAGGTTTGCTTACATAGACTGGTATCATAAATGAATAAAAAGTTCTAAAAAACATCAATACTTAAATAAAGCAGAAATATATATTTTCGTAATGGATTTGATTTCCCAAATTTGGAAATTATAAGTCAGAAAAGTTTATTCCGTTCTAGTGATATCTTTCAGATTCGAATTTGCCATGTCAATGAACTCAGTTAATCTCCCGATTTATTTATTTATTTAAGGATTATTTCACAGCCAAAAGCGAAATTGAACTCAGGCTTGTTTGGAAAACTCAATGAAGTGTTATTTGAGAGAAGAAAGCTTAGAAATTCGATGTAACTCTAGATTGACTCCAGCGGAACACAGTTTTCTACGGAATCAAACACATATTTACCATTGCATTTTTATTGATTCTTGAAAGAAGGGGTCTTTGGATTTTTGTAGATTTTTATTCAATTTAAATATGCTGGGGGGCACCTTCTCTAGTGTTTGTCTAGATACATAGGACTCTTTTAAATTTTAGGAATAAATTGATCGGAATAAAAATATATAGGGTGTTTCCGAATTCGACTGACAAATTCAGTGAGGTGACGGAAAATCAACATATAACATGGGATCGCAATCAATGTTTAGTCAGTGAAAATCGCGATCATAGTAATCGGTGGGAGTAACAAAACGAATGAGGGGATTTGGAGCGCCGCTGTAGTGTTGGAGGAAGCTGCACGTATTCCACTTCTCCAAAGTTGCTGCAGAGAGTAGCGGCCGCTACGCACCAGAACGCACGATGGTGCACCAGAACATTTTTTTTATTCGGGTGCGAATCACCTCCATATTACATAATCTGGGAGGTGGAGTGGGCGCGGCAGACTTATTCCACATATCATACCCTAGGAATTCTTCTGGAGATTGTGCAGTCTTATTGTCATCTGACATCGCCAGCAAACCGGATGAGTGCGAACGCGTCCGTCGGCTGTGCTAGGATCTACGAGGCCGCGACTTCGAACGATTCTCATGACGATCACTTGTTGTTACCTTTGTGGCATCGAGCCCGGATGCTTTGTTCGTATTGTAAACGTGCTTTAACGTCTAATAAATGCATTTTTGTGTAATTACTCTTAAAAGTGGTGTGTGACTCTATGTTCTACGGGGATTTGTCGTCCTATGCTGTCTACTATCACCCCTCTGAATGTGTCGGTCTAATTCGACAACACTCTGTCCAAAGTGGCAGTTGGATTGCTTATTTATGATCCTACTAGAAAGCAGCACGAGTGCTATTGGAAATGAAACTGCGATCAGAGGACGAATTTGACAACTGAGCCGGTACACTCTCTCCTAACTTCCCCACCACTCCGAGGAAAGGATTTTTAGCGTGAACAGATTTACTTCGAATAACCACATCCACACTTGAGGCATTGAGTAGAACCAGAATCTTAGCACATGGCTCTACAGAAACAATAACGGATTATCACTAGTTTGGGATATTGTTTCATATGCTATTTTATGTTTTATTTCCTGTTTGTATTAAAATCATTTTGTTTTAATCACGTATTGTAGAAGGAAAAAAAAACATTACTTAAAAATAAATTCAAATTGTTTTTGAATGATGCATGCAGTTTTTAATTATTATAAGATACATTTTATCTGAATCTATTAATAACCTTTTGCATTTTATTTTTCGTATAAATTAAAATTAACTTAAGAAACTAAAAAAAATATATAAATTCTTGGTTCGAATTTGATTTTATCCATTCAGACTCACAAAAAATCACTTGAAAATTAAAAATGGCTACAGTTTAAAATAATTTCATAACACTTTTCAAATTTGATCTAAATGATCACTGGGTGGAGGTGGTGGTGGAGAAACATTGATTAAGTTTGCTAAATTTTTCAACTTCCAGTAGTTATTTAACTATAATTATTGATTTGAACTTTATAAAGTGAATAGCGGAGCAAATGAATTGAATTAATTTCCCTATGTAGTGAATGCTAAGAGCCTGTGTTTTGCAAAGCATTCTATACGGGCAGTATTAAGAGTTAAAAATTTCAAATCGTATGCTGTATATGACCCTATTGGTGATTTTTTAAACACGATCACTGCGGAATTGCAGTCTAACATGGCCTTTAACTGGCATTAAATTTAAGAGTCTTATTATGTACTGAAACTTTACAATTTTTTTTTTCCTTTTATATTTGAAGGAAATTTCTGAATAAAAGGAAATTCTCATTGGAGTATGGAAGTTAGAAACGAATATCCTGGGGGAGAATTCAAACTCTTTTCGGCCATTCAAAAGGCAATAAAAAGGCAAAAATTCTGTTTTCTAGGAATTGGGATACAAAAGTTATAGATAAAAATATAAGTTTGGATACAAGTAATGAATTAGAAAATTGCGAAATGAAAAGATCATTCAAAGAATATTTTCCTAAAAAAAGAATATTTTCCTAAGAATATTTTCCTAAAAGAATATTTTCCTAAAATAAATATCAAAATGAATCTATTTTAACTATGCAAAAATGAATTTAATATCGTAACAATTTACACAAAAAACAGCAACTTTTCAAGGAAAATGCAACGTCATTTTTAAATTGTTTGTTTACCTCACTAATACTCTATTTAGATGTAGATTTTAAAAATGAAAATGTGTTTATGGTGAACCTAATAAAATATTACAGTTAATGAAGTTAAGTGCTTTCGGGTTCCTTTTCTGTTCAGTTTTATATTAAATCATTGAACAACAGTACTAGACTAATTTGAACTTTAGTTTTAAAACAGTTAAATTCTTTTCATACACCCTGCTTCATCAATTAAAAGTTACATACTAAAAATATTGTTATTGAGGACATAAAACCATCCTCTTTATTCTCAGAATAAAAATTATATAATCAATCTTATATATATCATTTTCTTTATCTGAAGTTTCTAACTGCTGATGGTTTTTGACAGTATCTTCATTTGTCTTTCTAAGCAGCACATTGCCTTTTTTCAGCAAAAATAATAATAATAATAATAATAATAAAAGTTGTTGTCGATAATTTCATGCGTAATTTTTTTAAAGTCCTCAGATGTTATCGTTAATTCATATTGCCTTAATCCAAAAATTCATAGTATCTGCTTTAAGCAGCTTACTAACTTTTTTTCTATCAAAAACAAAGAGTTAATTTAAAAAGAACTAAAAAGCTAGCTCAGAAATTCTTAATGAGTAACCTTGAGTTAGGGAAAATGATTATTGCTTAAGGGTTGAAAATTTCAACCAAAACATCTGAGAAACTTCACGGCAATTAAAAATGTTACTTAAATAGGAAAATATTTGAGGAAAAAGGCTTTTAGAGTTGTATAAAAACGTAATATAGTCATTTTTTTTTGCAAGAAGAAATGTAAATAAATATCGATGCGAAACCGTTAAAGTCCCTTTGGATTCACTCCGTTTTATAGTTACTAAAATGAAGTAAATTTGCCCAGAAGCTTAACTAAGAATCAAACTAGACTCTTCATAGTTTATTATTATTTTTTTGTCATAAACGTATTTATAACTCATTTTGAAGGAAATAAACAGAAGGGGAGCATCTAGAAGAAAAGAAAGCATTTAGAGCGGGAGAGAACAATTTGTACTATTTATATTTCAAATATATAGCAAGCAAATTGTGAGACTCTCTATTATTCTATTTCTACACTTAACTAAGTTTTATCTTTGTAAAAGTTACTGCTATAACTAAGAGCTGAAATAATTCTTATACATTGACAAACGTCTTTCAGATTTGTCCGGTAGACTCAATTTCTTCAACCATAATAGTCCTTTTTTATTTATCAAAGAATTTTTTTAACCCTAGAGTAGATACTATCCTCTATACTATCGTTAGCGTTCACGTAAGGTGATGGAGTCACCCCAATCCATTTTTTTTTTATATAATTATTTTTTTATTGTACATGCTAAAAATCATTATTTCATGAAAACATTTAACTTAGAATAAGCATACTTACATACTTTTAAACTTTACTATACTTTTCAATTTTTCTTTGATAATTTGAGAAAAACCCCAATGAAACTGAACCAAAAGGTTTGAAATGTGCGTGAATTTTGCGTGAAGTTAATAAAGGAAGCAAATCAAAGACACATTTCGCTAACATTATAAGAATGATATTTGTGAGCAAAACTGTCATATTTTGTTCAAGTTATTGTAATTTTATCTTCCTTTGATGATCGATAAATATCATGCTGAACGTTTTCTTGCTTGTGTCTTTTTGACAGGGCGCAGTATGTTTTGTGGTACTATTGCAGTGTCATATCTTTCTTGATGGTATTCTTTAGGTAGCATTTGAAAATTTTCCTTCTAACTCAAACGTTTCATGTTCATCGCTTTTCTCAAATTTTCTTTCGGGACCTTGATTAACGTCCATAATTTCAGACGATCCTTCCCTTGCATGATCAGTTTCAACTTCTTTCAATAGACATCGCTCAAATAACCTTTTATTTCTTTAAATTCTGTTAATTTATGTTTGTAAACCATAATAAGCTGTACATCACAGCAATCCAAACCACTAAGTCGTTCACAGGGGAAAAAATCTAGCCTGTTCATAGAAAATATTTTGGTGCAAAAGTGGTTGCGCGGGGAACTCAGTCACCAAGAGTACCTTAACCTTGTAAAAAAAAAAAACGTTTGCTACTCCCAGAAAAGAGGGAAATATGTGAGAAATACATTTTAGTTCCCATGAAAGTCATATTGGAGGATACTGACAAGAGGTCATTTGTAACAAATAAATAGTTTTCCCAGAATTAAAATTTTTGTAAGCCTTTGGTGACTCTGTGCCCCGCGTAACAGCTTCCGGGTCAAGCACAATTTTTCGGCAATTAATGAAGAAAAAGAGACATAACTTTAAAACAGTCTTCTTTAATGAAGAATACTTCTAAAAGAATAATATTTTACCTATAGACAGCTGACTTTTGTACAGAACTTGAAATAAAAAAATAAAAAAAATTTTGAAATAAATTCTTCATAAGTGGATTTCTTCATATTTTAACATATTAGAGTTGATAAATGCTTATAAAAAACACCGGCCATTATTTCGATTGATAGTAATTCTAAAAATGTGAATTTTTCAAAAATTCTAATACAGGCTCTATAGAAAAATCTTAGGCATGCATAGGGAAAATATAATTATTGTAGAAGCATTTCCATAAAAGGAGAATGCTCTGAAAACACGTAATTTATCTTCATTTTTGCCAATAAATTGTATGTAAATATTTTTTTCTTGTTAAAATATTCTTAAAGCAATTTATATGTATATTCTAATTTAACTGACAGTAAATATCGTAAAAAATATTCATTTATGGGCCTTAGCAAGATCACTTCCGAACGTAGTTAGCAACCTTTTGAAAAATAATTTAGGAATTAACTTGAAAATATATGAAAATGGAAATATTTTATTTACGAAAACTTGAAATAAAAAATAACTTTAAATTCGAATAAATAATGTAATATACATATTTTCAAAATTCATTGCATTAACGCTAAAGTTATAAGCATCATAATCTATAAATTGGAATTACGTCGAAAAAGCTTGCATAAATGAACACCATCCATTAAGTTTCATTTTAGAAAGGAATAGTTTTAAGAGATTGAACTAAAATGAAGGGATATATATATATATATATATTGCGCTTATTTTCTACTATAAAAATATTCACTATCCCGCATGGTAATTATTTTCAACCAATCACCATTCGTTTCACCTTTTCCCTCTCCATCTTGTTTTCCCCCGATAAAAGGGGGAAAAAATGCAGAAAAACTTAAAAAGGCGAGGCGAAAAATACATTATTACTCAGATCTTTCCGAGCTTTCGTTAATTTTGCGATAAAATCTTTATTTATTACTTCCAAGCCTCAAAAACTACAATCATAAATTTCACTTCTCGGAAATTATGATAGTAAATAACGTCCTTAATTATGGAATATGTAGAAAATTCTATGTTGAGAATTTCTTTTTCCATTTTTCACGAACAAATCAAAAATCCTCATTACTGAATCTCGAAAATTAAGTTGGGTTAACTCTGATTAAAAATATAGTTTTAATTTATGTACTATTTCTTAAAAAACTTTCCTTGAAAGACAAAAGTAGAACAAGAAATTTACGACACATTTTATTTTTGATTGACATATTTTTCTAATGACAAATAAGTAACATACTTTAGAGGTACTAGCTACAAAATGTTTCCATTCCCTTAAGACTTCGAAATGAACTTATTGTCTTAAAGAAAAAAAAACATTAAAGTAATTCGTAATAGTAAATTAAAAATTGGAATTATTTGTAACACCTGATATAATAATTTTGTATAACCACATATTTCATTTAGCAAATTTTAAAAATAAGTAACAGTGTTGGAAGAATTTGTCGTATCGCTATTATATTATATGTATTCAAAAAATTTTATTTCTAAATACTTTTTAATTCAATTTGTGTTTGTAAAGAATTTATATTATTCATTTCATGTTTACTCACACATTTATTAGTCATAATTTCCTTTTTCTAATATTATGCTTTAAAAATATTATTTAATAATATCCTAAATAAAGTCCTCAAAATCTTCACCGTGGATCAGGATTATAAGGTTTCATGTCAAAAGCCTTAGTGTTGCTTCTAAGTGTGGTGTAAATGAATATTCTCTCTCTCAATTAATATCTTTCAAAATTAAATTTTTTCTTTAAAAAAAACCCATTTCTTTCACATCAAGTAATCCAGTTTCTTAAAAATCTTATTAACTACAGACAATTATATAAAAAAATTATAAATAAACAATCATTGAAACTCAAGTGTATTTAAAAATTCTTTTTGCACGTGTTAAAAAGTTTTTACTATTTCAATAAGGAAATTCTATTCTTGGGCTACAGTATGCACTAATTTTAAATAAAGAGTAGTTCAATGTATACTTATAATGTAAATAAATTATAATATTTTAAGCTACGATGAACAAAAAGTATAAAATTAGTATTTGAAAATTCAATATATATACAAGGTGTAACACACACACGCAAAAGAAACTAAGAGTGTATCTTGAAAAAAGAATGGAGATAGGAAAAACTGTTTAATGACGTCACCCTATGTGGTGTAGCGTATTGAGTACGAAAACTCACAGTCAGGCTAGAGATATAAATATGTACAATTTTATTTACAAGAACATCTAAAAAAACCATCTTACATACAGAGCACGTTCTTGCCTTCTGCTTAGAATGAAGTACTTAGTATTTCATTCTAAATAATTTTTTTAAAAGAAAAATTTAATTTTTCATTGATACAAAATGCAATATACTCTACTATTCGTAATAGAATCTTATGCAGTTTATTAATCAACATTAAAAGCACTGGAATGGATGCTTTTTACCCAAATGACTCATTACTAAATTCCTTTTAATCTCTTCCAATTGTATGTACCCAAACTTCTCTAAGTATCACATCCCACTTATATAAACATACTATAGTAGGTTATGGCGCGCATTTTCCTTATCAAACCTCTTGGCCTGCTTTATGACGTGGTTTGTTATGAGAACTGTTAAAAACGATCTAATGAAAAGTTTATCTATTTTATTTTATTTACGCACGTACTAATAAGCATGAAACGTGATGGCAGTCGAGCGAGTCACGCGATTGGATGCTTATATGTATTTTTTACAAAAAAAAAGTACAATGTTTTAATTTTATGATTTGTTATGAGGAATAAAGTTGTCAAGTTTTACACTTCGAGTCAATTATATTTTGTATTGATTTTTTTTTTTTTTTTGAGTTTTTTAACAAGAACCTTGGTTCGCGAAGGAACAGGGTTTGTGTAGACAAGCATTTCTGTATAGGCATAAATATACTACACATACGTGTACTTTGAGAATAATGAGTGAGATTAATAGAGAAATGCTTGCTGAGAAGAAAAAACCCTAAATGAACCCACTTGAAGATACTAGCCAATCACATTCAAGCAAATTTGGAAAGAGACATCACTTAAAGAGAAAAGATAAGTAAAAAACATTATTAGAATGTACAATTTGGCAAACAGGTTGGTTACAGAAACCGTTCCTCGTAGCTAAATATTTTTGACATGTTATTATTTGAAATGAAGAAATAACTTTTGAAATCACTACCATGTATGTAGTTATTTCAGATCCAAAAGTCTCTTAGATCGCTGCGAAGTAAGAACATGAAGGACTCATTACATATGCTTTAAAATTAATATCTCAATAACAAGTATTAACTGCGTCAGATCATAATTTTTCATTTCGCCAGCGTATTTCTCATTCTATTATTTGTCAAGAAACGATTTTTTTAAAAGAAAGTTTTCTGTTTCCGCCGAAACTAAAAGCGAGGAATCTAATTACAGAAACGTGCATTTCGTGTTCTTTAATTCCTTCAGACGGTGACAGAAGTGAGGAATTGAAATGCACGCCAGCAAGGAGGGATTCAAACTAAATTAACAAATATTCATCTTCTTATTTGCTTTAAGAGAGTACACAATAATTTAAAAATGGACCCTTCTTTAAAAATGTTTTCCAAATGCATTCCTTTTAGAAAGTTGAATGAGAATCAGATGACTGCTCGATTGTTGATTTTTGAAAAGGTGTTAAGTAATATTATATTTTCAATGTTTATTAATACGATGGCATTTTCCATGTGAATGGATCTTTTATTTGGATTGTTTTGTTATGTATCATTTGAATTAATTTACATCACATGCTGAAGCAACAAGATAACTATTGGCAACGGATCTCATAATTTTGAGCCACTGTAAAATAACGAGGACACACCTGAGCCGGCACTCTCCTCTCTAAACCTCTACACCAAAGATGGGAATTTAGTCGATCGCGATCAACCGGTGGACCACCAAGATGTTTTGGAATAACCACGTGGAGATTAGAAGTTAGTAATTATATAACGAAATATTCAAGACTGGCTAACAGTATGCAGACTAAGTCTTCTACTGAATACAACTTCGAGAACTAACTTTAGATGAAAATGTTTTATTCAATTCCTACTAATAGCTCACACTTTCTATATATTTATATATTTATTTATCTTGTGCAAATTTGCAATCGTTAATAAAATACATTTCAAAACGTTCAATTGAGCTGAAATTTCATATACCCGATTATTTTGGATGACAATACGATAATTTAATGATAATTAATAAAATTTAGTTGCCACTTAATGTTGTGATTCTATGTATATACATAATTATATTAATTGTAACTATTTAATAAAAAGTAACTAAAATAAAATTTTTCTTTGTTGATCTAACAAAGTAAGAATTTACTTAATTTTTTTTATATTACTTGTTTTTTTTTAATTTACTTTGAATTGTTTGATAATCAATGCACCGTTTGATATTATATATTTGCGACTATTATTATTATATTTGTATCTTGGGTTTTGTTTTAAAGGCGGTCTTAAATGTGTGTTTTTTTTTATTGTAGTTCTGTAGGTGAGTTCCCATTCCGCTTTTATTATTAAGTTGTAATAAATATTGTAGGCATGCTTCTTTACACCTATGCCACAGGGTGTAGCGCAACACTTTGAAAATGTTAGAAGTGGACCGTACCCTGGAAAAGCCACTATTCTACTCCATGCAAAAGAATTTGAGCCTCGACAAATTTAAGCTGCATCATTCCTGTCTACTTGACTATCAATCTGATTCTGAACCTGCAATTCGACGACGCTGACCACGAGTTTGAGACCATGACCGTTCAGTTATCACAGTCTGATTTTCTGTATTAAATTTATCCTACATAGTTAAGTTTGGAATGGCTTGATTCACTTAACTTTACTGTTTATTCTTTAAAACAACTTGTTGAACATTTTTCAAGTTTCTTTACCATCAACTCTCAATATTGCACTTAAAATCTCAAACAACAATATACAACTGGAGATTAGGTGTGGATTTATATTATTTATGACATTTTCAAAAATCATATTTCTTTTTAGAAACACGACGAAACAAAATTTCATTTGTAAGCAAAATAATTCTAAACATTACAAGCAATTATGGTCTTCACTATTGCTATTCACTATTTTTATTTATTTCAATTTAAATATTTTTCTTAGTGAAACGATTGCTTAGATTTTACATTGTTATATCAAAGTTATTGGCAGTGTAACTTTTAACTTCTGCAGTAACAATAATTTAAAAATTCATTCAGAAATATCACTTGATTTAAACATATAAATTTTAGCTTCACTTTTTTCTGCTATTATTTTGAAATCAGATTCATATAAAGGAAATCTTATAATGTTTATAAATTTCAGGAGCGAACATTACTTAAAATCGAGTTTTTACATGTTAACATTTCTTAAACTTTTATTTAACAGATCGTGGAGCAAAATTTTAAAACTCATTGAGCTTATTTAAACTTTAAATTTGAGTTTAAAATGTTTAATGAATTAAAATGAAATTGTATTTTCCGAAAAGATGCATAATCTTTATTGATTATTACATTTATCTTTATTAATTTACGTCCAAAATGGATCATAAACAAGAGTAAATGATCATCATTTCAATGCGATAGCCAATTTCATATTGTACAACCTCAACCCATCTTTTACAATTCCAAAGCATTTTTGTAGGAAAAACATCAAAAAGTTCTTTTAACTTTTTAAGCTACGTATGACATTACTTTTTTGTTATTTACTTCCCTCCGGGATTCTACGAGTTTAATCTTGAATTTTTATTTAAAATAAATCTTGGAAATGATGCATCATACTTTAGATTTTGTCTTTTTTGTATCAGAAAATTTCGTTTTCTGAAAATCATATGAAACGAAATAATAAACATAAACACCAATTTTTCTTGTTTTTTATTTCCTCAATTTTAACTCTTAAGATATTGAAGTACATGATCTCCCAACAAATATTTGGACACTTATGCAAATGCCGATATCTGTGGTCATAATGTACGCCACCTTTAAATATGTTGTCAGAAACAACACTGGACTCAGTCGCATGCAAAATCCCACGGAAGTACAGGGTTCCCTAATTTCGAAAAAAGTCTAATCATCGTGGGCCACAGAACTGACAGATCGAAAAGGGATACATCTAGGAAGCTGTGATATGTCGTGATTGCCTTGTGTTTCCAAATTGATAGTCGGAATATGCCTAGAGTAGGGAGATCCACGAAACTGGGAGAAAGAGACCGATGGGTGCCATCCAGAGTAATTTAGAAGTATGAACACATCCAGCCAAATCACGCAAACGCCAAGAACTTTAACAGGTATGTTGTTTTGATGAATACCATCCGCTTGGATTTCATGGATTCATCATCTGCTTGGATTTCAAGGCCATGCTGCTAGTCAAAATGCATTTGGTCACCAACCGTGCTACTTGGTTAAAATAATGTCGATAGTGGACAGTAAAAAAGCGAAAACGGATTCTCTGGAGTGGGTGATAAATCAAGTTTTACTCTCTACCATTTGGATGGCAGGTTTAGAATCTAGTGTCTGCGTAGAGAGAGCCTTTTGCCAGAAAGTACTGTGACCGCATTCTCGCCCGGATGAAGTAGAATTATAATCTGCAGATGTAAAAGTCCTGTGTGGTTTGTTTGGTCTAGGACCTTTGGTCCCGATTTATGTAAACTGAACACCAACGCCAGCAGTATTTTTTTGGATGACTGTGTACTACCGAAAGAAGTGGCAGTTTTATGCATGACACCCATGTTAGTTCCAGGATAACAATGTCAGGTTTCATGTTGCGAGGTCCACCACAGATTCGTATGGTGACAATAGGGATAATTGAATGCACTGGCCTGACAAGAGTCCAGGGCTAAACCTAATAGAAAATCTCTATCATGAGTTGTATCGCTAAATTAAAGGGTGTGCCAACCATCCAAAATCTGTGAAGGAACTTACAAGTTCTCGTCAAGCCGAATGAGAGGGAAAAAACACCTGCAAAGGTATACAAAGACTTACAGAAAACATGCCCATATGTGTTTCGACTGTAATTGCTGCTCGTGGAGGCTCTACTAACTATTGAATATGAATAAATATTTCTTATCCGATCACAGGTTTCTAATTACTTGTTAGTAGATTGTGTATATTCTTTGAATAGTGTATAGTTTTTGATTATTGTATATTCTTCGAATAGTGTATATTCTTCGAATAGTGTATATCTTTTGAATATTGTATATTCTTTGAATAGTATATTTTTTACGTTGAACAGTGTATATTCTTTGAATAGTGTATATTCTTTGAATAGTGGGGGAATAGTGTATATCCTTGATAGTATATATTCTTTGAATCTATTCTTCAAATCCAGGTAGGAAAATATATATTTTATTTTAAATTATATAATTAAAAAAATATCTTTTTTATATGATTGAAGACTATTATTGTAATCAGTCTGAAGTCATTTCTAAAAAAAAATGAAATATGAAGAAATATTCTTTGACGGGAAATATTTCGAAAAAAATATATACTTGTTCGAAAATACTTAAAATACAGAGAAGACATTTGAAGAAAGAATCCAAACGCTTCCACAATAAAAAGATACAATAAAGATTTCTTCCACTCGAATGTTCTTGACTGGTTAGAAGAATTTAACTTTGGAGTTTCATTAATAAAAAGTAGGAAACAAAATGGAATATCCTTCGTAATTCTTGGAATAGATACATTTTGTTTTTATTCAACCCTTGTTTTTCGTTAAAAGAGAACTGAGAAAATTCCTTTTGGAAAAGTTTAATACAGTAGCTTACTTAAACTCTAAATATAAGATAATTAACTTCATGTCAAATGTCTATTTGAAGCCCAAATGAACTTATAAATAAGTTTAAATGTAACAATGAACTAATAAAAAATAACAAACTTTTTGAGACATTTTTTTGTATTTCTATCTTAAATTATTACAAACTTTGTACGAACAATTTTTGTCCTGATTTTAAATGCTTTAAGAACAACATGCCTGGGTTTGAAAATGATTCAAATTGAAGAAAGTTGCAAGTTTAAAAACATTGAATAGCCGTAACAGATCCTGATTACCATTGAAATGAATCTCTTTACTTTTCACTCATTCGAAATTAAACAAACTTCTACTATAAAAACTTTCTATTCACCAAGTATTTTTTTTAAACTGGTATTACAAGGGAGCAAAGATTACATCCTTTTGAAACCTGAATGGGCTAAATTCATGACAGTCACGTGATAAATATAATCACGCGCTTTCCATTCTATTCAAAACCGATATTTGATTTGTACTTCGTGTTCTAATTGTAAAATTTAGATACAATAGCGAATCTGATAATTGGGTCAAGATGTTCAAGTATTAAAATTTTTCAACATAAGAAACTATTTTATTATTTGTATACTTAAATGTCAAGAGTATTTTATTTATTTAATTTGTGTTTTTGTGTTATTATTGTTGCAAATTTGTACTTAAAAAAAAGAAAAGATTCTGCAAAATGCAAAAGCTGGCAACAGCGAAATGCACGAACAGATTGGTTGGAAACACATGACTGCATTTATCACGTGACTATGACGTTTTATAAATTTATGAATAGGGCTAGAGAAACACTTCGTTGTCATTATGTGATTATGCCTCCTTGTGACTTAAATCTATTAAGTAACAGTTCCCACAAACAATTCAAATAAAGAGAAAAGCCTCTTTTATACTAGTTCTAAATCATACCAAATCAGAAAAACAGTTCTTTAAATCCCCTTTTTACACCCTGCAGCTAAGTGGGACAGTCATCCCAATAATTTCCTGTGTGACTCTTGGTTTTGGGTAGCACAATACAGTCTGCAATCAGTCCTCCCCGGCTTGTGAGACCGTGTGCGCCCTATTGTGTCATATCTTCGGAAGTATGTTTTTAAAGCTATTTATTTGATATCATGCATTTTACTCAAAAGAAGTCTGTTCTGTGATATATTACAATATATTGCAATGGTGGTCCCACATCTGAAAAAACTTAAAAATACTTGCAGTTTCTTTTCTTTTCTTACACTTTGTTAGTCTAACCTTCATTTTCATTTGGCGTCAAATTAGCAATTTTTATTGTTTTAGCTTAAGCTTCAGTTTGTTCATTCAACTGGCTCTTTTTGTACAATTTGGTGTATTTGCTTTTCTTAGACTTTACTCTAGACCCCGGTGTTTTGAATTAACATTGAGTTGGGGAAAGGTCAAACTATCTAGATGGCCTCTCAGACCGATTGCGCTTATTCTGTTTCACTCAGACGAAGGGATAACCAATTAATATTACTTTCTGTTGTTGTCGTGTCCTTCTTGTAGAGAAGGATAATATTCCTTAAAACAATACTATAAATAAACAATTTTGCGGAATATTTCAAAGTTCACAAGCGACCTTATACGCTTTCATAATCGCTTTGATGCCAGACAATGTTCGATTAATATTACTTAAAAATCATATCATTCGTGTTATAAAACATTATTCATTTAAATTAGCATTGCAAAATGAATAAAGAAGACTATAAAAGATATTTGAGAATTAGAATGGAGGAACATAAGCTGTTTTCATAACCGTTAGGGATAAAGTTCAACGTCATTCATAATAAATTCCTTCCATTTTGAGGTATCATTTACAAATTTTGGACACTGATAAAGATTAATCATTCTAAAGTAATTTGAAATATTTTACTCCCTAAATGCAAAGTGAAAGTCGTTAAATATAGGATCAATAAAAGTTATTATTTTTAAAATTGTTCATATTTAATTCAGCATAAGGCTTCTTTGAAGTCAGTGCTGGTAATTTTTTTTTCTACATATATCGAATTTAGTACTTTACCTAAGAAAATAATAAGTTATAATATTTGCCTTTTTATCTAGAGAGCTTTTATAAGTCTCTCTTATATATTCAGGAATTAATCATTATTTTAAAAATGGGAATTAGTATTGTTGAAGCAAAAAAATTTACACATTTCATGCCAAAGAAGGGGGGGGGGGTCAGTGATTTGCGTTAAAGTATCATTTTTGGTAGATGGATATCGGATGTGTAAATTATTTTTTTTTTTGAACACCTTAACTTGTGTGATTGAGTTAACAGGAGTGCTCTAAGCAGGTCATATTGTGCTCACTCGAGATTATTCAAGAGGAGTTGTATTCCATGTCCTGCTGTATTTTCACACTCGAATATAAGCGAGAGGCATCGGCCCTCGTAAGGCTGCAAAATTCGGGAGATATAAGTGTTTTAGCAACATTAAAAAAAAAAAAAAAAAAACTCCAAAAGTTACTACGCTATGTGTTGTGCTAAAAGGTAAAGAAAAAATGGAAAAAAAAATTGAATCGTTACATGTGTCTAATAATTGCAATGTTGGGCTATGGTGCTGCACCTTCCTTTCAGATATATCACACAAATTGTAAGTAATTTTTATTTTAAAAAAATAAACTACTGTTATAATTATTTCTACTGAAAAATCCCAAATAAATCAATTTACTGATCAAAATATGTTTTCTTCCGAAACAGCAGTTCGAAAAGAAAGATAATAAAAATCGGCGTACTTGCAATATTGCAATATTCAACTCTAATCTACAATATGGATGAAAATCCAAAATTAAAAAAAAAATCGGATTTGTATTTTTTTTTATTTATTTTCAAAACAAGACTGTGAAATAAGATTTCTTAAATTTAAAAAAAATATTTTTTTTGCCATATATTCTTCAAACGTAAAAATGATCAAGATAAGGGTTAGTTTTGTACATAATTTTTGTATATGACAAGCCTATAGGGTCACTGGTAATTATCAAACTTGTTCTGAGCTTAGTATTGTTAAATCAATTATAAAATACATTGCACAGTACAGATATATTTATAAGTGTATTATATCAGTATAAATATGTATTTTATTTTTTATTACGTCAGAATATATTTTATTTGTTTATTTTGAGTAAACTAATATTGTTTTAAAATAATCTTTTGTTTTCGACTTCCCAATATGCTCTCTTCCGTTTGTAGGGTTATCACGCCCTCCCCAGGGAGGTGCGACCCACAGTTTGATAAACGCTGCACTGCGAGATCCGTCCTCCAGATTACGCGAGAGTGAGATCTGCATCAAACTTTAAATAAGTTTTTCTTTGAAAAGTACCTAATCAGTCAATAAATCACAAGATTCTTTCTCGCAATAAATCAATTAATCAAAAAGGTTATGTTTTAAAATACGAATAATTAAAAATAGTAAAATAGGATCATAGTTTGACGTATTAAAATTTATCCCAAATAAATATTAAAACAAGATTGAAAGAGATGGCTATTCCGTCTTATATAACAAGTAAATTTTAAGAAATTCGAATGAGAAAAAAAAAAAAAGACTAAAATATTCACTTATCGCATCGATCTTGTTCGTTAAAAATACAATAGATTTAAATATATGTCTGAAAAAGAAATTTTTTTTCTTTAAAATATAACAGTATTTTCTGCATTTGCTTCCGATTCTTTGAATATTTTTTTTTTTAAACAAAGAACCAATAAAGGACACTCGCCCCGAGCTACGATAATCTAGGACACATCTTTAACTTCTCGCTTCTCAGATCGATCCAGGACACCTCTTTTGTGTCAGGATGTGTCAAGGATCATCTTTTGCCCTGAAAGATTTTTTCAAGATTTCTCGCCTTTTTTTCTTCCCTTCCTATTTCGACGATTTGAGAGGTGGAACTGATTTTCCGAATCGATTCCGAAGGCTGCGTATTTTAAAAAAGAATAATAAAAAAGAGCGTGAGACTGTCATAATGAGAACAAAGAAACCACAGAGTCATGTAAAACCAAACGATCATTAACAATGGGTTCTAGAACTTTTTGTATTTGGTACATAAAAAAATAATTTAGAGTTCGTTATTCATATATTGTATTTCAATTGTTCTCCAGTATTTGTCTATCAATAATATTCATTTGGCAGGTAATATTTCTTATGTTCAATAAAGAAAAGAAAAAGAGTAATATTTTCCTATGTGTGTCATAATTTTGGAAAAGGCCGTAGATACTAGTACGCATTTATGGAAACAATTCTCTATAGAACAATAACGTTCAATAACACAAATAATAAATATCACCGCAATAATGCCGTTTACAACTACAGAATGAAAGGACTACCCCGTTTTCTAAATGACCGACTTTTTCTAGACAATATTTGATGGTAAAATTTATTTCTTTTTTGGGATTTGGACATAAAATTGTTTCATTTAAGTAACGAAGGTGCAAAAAAGTGGGGGAAAGTGGACTTTCACTATATTTGAAAGAAGAATCCATAAAAGTATTTATGAAGGTTAAAAATGTGACAATATTTGGAGAAGAACCAATTTAGAAACTATAAACTTTGTAAAGAAGCAAATATTGTTAAATTCATTGCAATACAAAGATTAAAATGAGCAGGACACTTGTTAAGATTAAACGACAACTGAGTCCTGAAAAAGATATTTGTGGTCAGACCATACCCTACGCGAAAATAGGAAGACCAAGACTTATGTGGATCTCAATTGCCTAGAAAAAGTTCTGTAATCTATTAATATCAGAAACTGGAAAAGTCAGTAAAAGAACAGAACATCCTGGGATGGAATTCTTAAGAGGGCCAAGGTCCACCCTGGGTTGTAGTGCCATTGTGGAAGCAAGGAAAGACAGCTCCAGAGAAAAGCAAACATTTTCCAGAAGGATCGGCCCTTGAATAATCAATCGCCTTCGTAATCAACATTTACATAGAAATTTCAACGACACGTAGGGTTTCTAAATGATCCCCTTCCCAAGTACTGACCCCTCTAGATCAGTGATCTGCAACCCCCGGTCCACGGACCGGTCCGCCTAAAGAACATTAAATTATTGCCATTTAATTTAAAGTGTTGCTTTTCACTGAGATTTGCGCCACTTACCACACGGAAATCACTTTATATTCCACGTTAAATCACTTTTATTCATTTTTAGCGTAACTATATTTTATTCTGAAGTCATATTTAAATTTAACTAAATTAAAATATTTAAATCAAAACACAATCTAAAGCATAAACAATCAACGTGTCTCACCCTCAGTGAGCCGTGGTAAAATGATCAAACGTTGACCGGTCCGCAGTGATAAAAAGGTTGGGGAGCACTGCTCTAGATGATGCACAGTTTCTGTGATTTGGCGAGAAGCAATGCTTTTAGCATGAAAAAACATTCGTGCCCCATTATTCTGAACCACAGTCAGGTGACAACAACGGCATCTGATTTGGTATATCAAACTCCCCATCACGTCAACGTGAGGACATTAAGCCTCGATAGATTTCACATGTGATCACTCTACAAGGCGGGTCTGCTACAAGCACCCAGATTCAAACTCTTGACTTGACCGAAACAATTCCAGGCCTGAGAAGAAAGCCACCAGAACAAGTTTACAGTTGATGCGAAGCCATAGAATAACAATTCTCTAAAACTAAAAGACCCAAGTTCGATCTGGCTTTCGCTCGCATCATGGCTAATGTTAAATTAACCACTAGATTAAAAGATTAAACTACTCAAAGATGAAACCATCTCTATTAGACGTTAAAATTAAACTTTTATTATTACAAAATTCATATTTACAATTACAAAAAGAAAAAAATTTAGCTTTCGTAAGAGAGAGGGAAGCTCATGTGGGGCCGGGGCTTCTGATATTTTACGTTGCAAATTCTACATATTATTCTATAAGTTTGAAAGAAAAATCTGTCGACATTGGCGCGCGTCTTTTTAAAAAGTGAATCGGATCACCCCTAAATCCCGAGGCAGCACTCTCTACTGTCTTCCAAGCTGAGTCTCCGATTGGGTGTTCCCAATCGCGCAGAATTCCATTTTATAAAATTTATGGGTGCACCGACCCGAGGGGAGCGAGACGCTCCCTTTCGAAAGAATGCACCACATTCGGTCAGAAGGGGCAAGTATAGAAATTATCAAAAAACGGGAGCTGTCCAGCCTGTTGTCACAGTATCTATCATAAATCTGAACCAGGATTAAGTGACTAGGATGAACTCTGTCTACTAATTTACCATTCTCTTATAAGGAGTCTAATTATCAATGCGTATTGTGCTTTGGAGACCATTGCTCCGTAGGATAGACCTAAAAACATATTGAAGTGTAGTAATCTCGTAATTTGGAGAAGGGGAAATTCTAGAAAAGTGCTTGAAAATGGGTCCTATTCTTTAACATTGCAACGAAACTAAATATTAAAAAAAAGTGTGTGTGCTTATACCCACACGATAAAAGTGATCACTCTTCAAATTTTATAATGTTATTTAATGGTTTAGTTAGGTGAATAAGAAACAAGATGTCAGTATTGTCCTATAAAATTATTTATTCATATGCCAGTACTCATAAAGTAATATTTATATGCAAAATATACAATCATATTTGGGAAATAATTGTATTCTAAGAAGGAAACAATAGGTTTATGGTAGCTGAAATAGTTATAAATCCTTCAGATTCAAAATTTTATTTAAATATGTAAAAAAAAATCTCCGTCAAGCGTTGTTCCGTACTTTCTCGTGCTTCATTTGGATCATCTGGCATAATTAAATTGAATTTTGGTTTTAATAAATCAACTAAAAGTTTTTATTTGTCATTTGAAAACTGTATTTTAATATTCCCACTTAAAATCATAGGTAATTTGTTCAGAAGACCCGATCCGGCATTGTGAATTTTGATTCTAATTTAACAATATTTAATTCTATCCATGAATTAATTTAAGCAAAGGGTTTAATTTGACAGGTAGTTGATTGGGAAGAGAGGAATCTAAGTCATAACCTTTAAAAAGGGATTTAATCAGATGATTTATATCACATAATCTTTGGCTTATACTAGCTCTTTTGTCATTGTATGGGAGTTTTGTACAAATATATCCGGTGCTGCTGCAAGGAAAGTGTTCTTAATTATATTTTGTTTTCTTGCATTTAAATTATTTAATGTAACTTTTTCTTAATACCTGTATACTAAATCTTGTTATTTTAAATTTTTAATTGTTTTAATTTTCTTTTTAGACTCAAAGTATATTTAAATAATGTGATTAACAGAACTACTTATTCATTGCTATTCCGATTCGCTTACA
>BMAV01003900.1:115962-129666 GCA_019973955.1 Trichonephila inaurata madagascariensis | reverse complement strand
TAAGAAAATAATATTTAGTTCCTTATAAAATTAAAAGTACGTCAAAGAAAAAAAAAAGAAGAGTGGGAGTTATATTAACCTCAAATTACAAAGCAACTGGAGGGCTATTGGCGACGGACGTCGTAAATTTGAACCTCAGTCAAGAGTGACGAAAAAGAAAAAGGGGAAACTCCACTGTACAAAATATTAAAGATGTGAGGATGAAAATTCTAGCACTAAAAAAATTAAAATTAATATAAATAACTAAAATTATTTAAATGAGCAAAGTTAGTCTAGTTAACTAATTACGCTACTTTTGAAATATTTCTGGAATTTCATTTTTAGAACTATCTTTTTTATTTAATTATAGCTGTAGAACTTATAAATATAGTAAAAAAAATCTTTTAATTTTTTTATAGAAAACTGGCACCTTCAGGCTTACTTCAGGTTAATTTTGCACAATCCATTAAAAACTGTAAAATAAATTCTAATGCATAAAATTTTTAAAAAAAACCTAGAATTTTACGCAGAAATCAATTATATATGTGATGCACTATTACCTTTGAATAATTCACACTTAACACTCAATTGCGAGTCAAAAAATTTAAAATAATAATAATAATAATAGTTTAAAAACAGTATGAAAACCCATTTCTAATCTGAAATGTAATCAGATGTGTTGAGAGAATCAAGACATTTCTTAACTTCATGTTAATTGCTAATTTCAACTCTATTTGTCTGAAGAAATAAATGTTATATGAAAAAAATTTATCATGCTACAACACGATATATTTTCTGAATCCAGGTAGAATGTTAAGATATTAGTTTTGTTTGAAAGAGAAAAAGACTGATAAATGCAAAATAATTAGATATAGTTTAGGGATATTTTAAAAGTTTTCAAAGAATAACATTTAAATAAAGGGAAAATATTAATTTATTCATAAAAAAAACATTAAAGTTGAATTTCATTGGAAAAAAGTTAAATAAAAACACAAATTTACAGCTGTTCCAAGAAAAAAAAAGGAAGTAAAAATATGTTTTCAATGCATACAACAAAAATATTTGAACAATATCCTCCTCGTTTTTCATTCAAAACTAAAATTTAAACAGAATGGAAATTTTCGAATAGAAAATTTTTGTATGTGTGTGAATATAATAGTATTTGATTTTCATTAATATAAGTTTTAGTAAAAAAACGAGTTTTTATTAAATGTTTCAGACAAATATATTTTCTTTATTTAAAATAAATTATAGTTTAAAAAAATAAAGAACACTTTTTTATACTTAATCGAACTAAAAAGTAAAAAATAATTCTTAATATAAGAATAAAATGATTAACAAAAACAATAAAATTCATTGTGGTAAAAGCGTGGGGTGCTTTGTGCTACATTTTTACACTAACTCTGCATTTCTGAATAAAACTAGTATGAAATTATATTGTTGTTGTTGTTTATACCACCTGATCAACAGTAACATCAGATCAAGGTCCACGAAATTTATCGCGGCTAAGGCCTAGAATTTTACACCTGTCGTTAGTCTTAGCTGTGAGCACCATGCAGGTGACAGTACGATTTGGATCGGTTTCACCCCAATTTCGAGGGAGAATACACTGGGGGGTCAGGGACCTCCCACCTCTCTACCCCTTCCATCAACCTCACGAGAGGACTTGCGGCTGGACGGCTATTTAGAGAACCCCTATGACGCGAAGTTACTATACATTTACAAACATCCATGCCTTCTCCTGAATTCGAACCCAGGCTTTACGACACCGCAGTTAGCATCACTAACCACTATACTGGGTGAGTGGCGTAAGAAATTATAACAATTGATAAAGAGCACCACACACTTTTGATATATTTTAAAAAAAATGTTTTTTTAAACTGTAATTTATTTTCCTTTTTAGTTCAGTCTACAATAAAAGTGGTTTTTTTCTTCTTCTTTTTTTAAGTTTTTTGAACTATTACTAATTTATTAATGAATTAATCTTAAATGCGTCATTTTTTTTAGAATCGGGATTAAATACCCATTGACATCCCATCAGTGCTTCGATACGGTTTGGTTTGTAAAATGTAGGATCCATCAATTTAAGGAAATCTGGATGAGCCAAGCTTGAAATATTTAATGCGGAAAAAGGTGCAAAATTAATGAAATTTTTCACTAAAAAGATCGCTATTTGTATTAACCATGAGTGTTTTCGCTTTAGTGTTGTAACTTAATCTTTTAGTCGCCAAATCTGGAATGAGTCACCAAAACTGGAAATGGGAAATCAGCCTAGTTTGCAAAATATAGCATTCGCCAACTGAAAAAAATCTGGATGAGCTAAATTTGAAATATTTAATGTGGAATAAGGTGTGCCAAATTTGGCAATGGGAAATTATTAATCCTGCTGATCCTGATCAGGACAATGGAAGAAAATTATTAAGTTATTTTATTGTCATCAGTCTTTCACAAATGTGCAATTTTTCGAATTAATTTGACCTTTTAAAGAGAATAAAAATCGGGTTCAAAATTTCGTTACATATAGGTGAATCTAATAAAAGCGTGTTAAAAATAGGTAGGTATTATTATCCAATTTTTTTACTATTACAAGTCTCTTGCTCAAATAGCCTGATTTTTTGGTTTTACAGAAAAGAAAATATACTTTTTAAAGCTAATGGAAAGGAAGGATTATGAAACTATAAAACATTGTTTTCTAAGACAGATTCTCAGATGATTCAACAAACTAATACTTCGCATTCAAAACGTTGTACTAAATTAATCCTTTTCGATGGCATATCCAAAACTAAAAAAACTTACAGACATGATCACTCACCCCATTTTTGGTACATGTTGTTCCGTTGTTCGGGGACTCGAAGACTTTTTGCAAAGTAGTCTCAAAGAAGACAGTTCTTCAGGAGCGATGTCAATTTATTGACGAAAAACAATCCTTTAAATACAGGATGGATTCAGCAGCAAAATTTGCGGAATAAATATCAGATGGTCTTCACACCTTCTACCTCGCTCTGACAAAACTATCAGTGTCTAAAATACAAGTATGCTTGAAGCATATTCGCAAGCACTCGCTCGTCCTATTCAACAGACGAAGTAATCGCTAGTAGTCAAAACAATACTGGCTCTGCAACGCTCTAAACAAGACAAATCAAGTTTCGGCTAGAGATTCATTATTTATATGCCTCATGGAGTTTTGTCGAAAAATCGGCTTGAGTCGTAGATCACGATATTAATAAATTTCTCTTCTAATTTTCAGAAGAATCCATAGGTTCGAGAGCTCACCAACATGGTCGCCATATAATCGCCATTATAATGTAGAGAACGGTGTTTCTTGCGAATATTACACAATTTTAACATAAAATAAATATAACATAGAGTAATATACAATGTGTTACACATCCAGTTTTGAATTATCTACACTATTTTAAGTATTCTTTACACAACATTCGTAGCAATACATTTACTATATCTAAGACTGATTTAGAAAAATTACGAAGTTAAAGGATGCTTTAATTCTTTTATACTTTATAAACCCCGTACAACAAATTTTAAATTCCTAAACACTATATAGTAATTATTCACACCTTTTTTAAAATTAATATATGTTTATTTTATATATCTTACCCATCCAAAAAGATAGAAAGAAAGAAAAACTGCAAGGAAAACAAGAAAAAAGAATGTCGAAGAATTCACTGTATTTTCAATATGAAGAAAATAATTTTGCATTAAAATTAATGAATAATTTAAAGCATTCGAGTAATATTAAACATACTTTATTTTATAATTAGAACACGGGGACACGGGACAACTTCACTGAAGGTGAAAGAGGATATCGAAAATGTTTCTAGTGAACTGGGCAATGGAAGTTAAAGGTTCCACTTCTTGGGTGGAATGTCCAGGATTCTATTGCTCTTGGCAAGTTAGGCCCCTAATAAAACCAGTTCAAGATTTATGACCACCCTAAAATGTGTTAAAGAGAGAATAATTTGAATTTTTTTCAGAAATATTTTTAAAAAAGGTAGAACAAAAATTGAATCACAGAAGAAAACGTTCGTTAGATAGAAAATGCATTTCGCTATGGAGAGGTTATTTTTACGAAGAAAATTGTGAAATGTTCATCATTCCAGGAAAAAAGTTCACTACATAGAGAAATTCGTAATATAGAGGTTCGACTGTAATCAAATTTTTTTTACCTTTCAGTGGCGGAATACTAGATGATAAGACTAGATAAAGAGATATGATGGTTCAAAGTAAAGTATAGTCTGTAGAATAATTTAATCTCTGGCTTAAATAGTACTAAATTATCTCTATGTTTAACGCAATAACTGTATATATAAATTTTCTCTTTTAATATCTTTGTCTAATATTAACATATTTTGTTAGTTCCCTGTAAGTAACAGACTACTTTTGTTCCTTGATCTAGCAAGTTAAAAGTTGTAAACATGTTTGTTAAATAAATGATCCAAAAAACTTTGGATCTAAATATATCTGAGAAAATATTGAGGTTTTAGTTAAAATTAATGAAAGTGAATCATCAGAACAACTGTACATTGGATATTTAATTTTTTCCTCTTTAAGAATAACATTCATTTTAGTAAATGAAAATTCCAACATAAACAGAAAAATATAAGGAAAAAAATTGTTTCATATTCTTTCTACACACAAGGACAACTTTTCACATGTTTTCAGTAAATTTTAATATACTGTTTGGTATAATATTTTACCATATAGATAAGAGAAGCAAACCAATTTTTTTTTCATTACTTTATTCAAATTTCTTTATTTTTAGAGAAACTTGAAAACACACAAGAGTTTTTACTATATTAATGAATCCTTTTTTTAAACATTACAGTATATTTATTGAGCAATTGATGAAAATATTTATTATACGGTGTTTTGACTAATGGAGAACTTAATTTGTAAACAGGAAATTGAAAGTTGAAGCATAAAAATTTAGCAATATATCGGGAAATAAATATTTAAAAAAAGACTAATTTCCACAAAAAGTTGTTTTTGAAAATGAACTCCTTTTTTTACTGTTAAATTTTCTACGCTGTGTAAAAGTTGAAATGTTTGGATATTGCTCTTAAAAGGAAAAACAAATCATTTGGTATTTCTAGTATCAAATTTAACTAAGGTATGATATTATTATAGTGAAATATTAATTTTAGCTTACTTGTAAGACTACATTTTGTACAATTGTATCAAAAATTAGAATTCAATTTAATTATAAAATAAATTAATTACATTTATCTGAAAAAAGTTTGCTTTGATTTAGAAAAAGAAGAATCAATAAAATTTGCAAATATTTTCATTAGAAATATGATCACAGTTTCATTAATTAATTTGATATATTCAATATTTTTATTGATAATTTAACAGATGAGCGTTGTTAACATTTTAGTATTCCTCTAAATCATCTATGTTTCGCACAAAGCGAAATATTTATTCATTTTCTAAATGAGTAGTTAATTGGTATTTGCTTGAGTATTAAATCTATATATGAGCTGCTTTCAAAAAAAGTGGTGTAAGTTCATTTTTGAAAAAAAAAGTTAGTTAATTATAACATTGAATGTAATCTGCGCTGAATTTTTATCTATGAACAGTTCCTCGAAAAATCCATGAAAATTTGTAACTAATATTAACTTGCGAAGTTAATAAAATTGTAAATATAAATACTTTTAAAGTGGCAGATATATTCATATAATATAAAATGGACTTAACCGCTTTCAAAGAAAACAGCTCATGCGTTTATGTGATACCGGCCGTTATTGCTAAGACACACAAGATTTGTCTTTCGACTCTTGCCTGATAGCGCACAACGTTGTTGAAGCTAGACTGACTATAGACGTTCGAAGAAGGATGCCATTACACCCCTAAAAAGACTATGCTCGCTCTTGTCTGATAAGAATTGAAAATGACGATCTAAAAGATACAATAACTAGTAAATATGTTAATTCTGAGCAATTAAATTCAAAGTTAGTTGATGACTTCCTTGCTTCTAACGGTCGTCACTGACAGGTGCCACACATATATGTGTACGAGAAAAGCGACTCACCACGAGATTTCACGAACTTAGGCCTACAAATTTGAAATTTAGCAAGGATATTTCTTTTGTTCAGTAGAGATCCGCAAAGAACGGGTCTTACGGAAATAGAATGTAAAGAGGATTCACAAAGGATTGCGCGGAGGCGTTTTTGGTAAACAATCCCTTTATTGAGTGTTAAATATATTGATTTGAAATTTGGTAAGCATGCTACTTTCGGTGAGTAGAGAACAGGTTTGGTGGAATTGGACTCACTGGGAGGCTGTTACAGTGTTGACTGACCCAGGTGCCTACTGTATTTGACTTACAGTTCCTACAAAAACCTTTCGTATAGAGACATATTAAATCTATCTTTCGAGTGAATGAATATTAGCGTAACACGATTCAGCTACGAGAGAGCTTTTGGTGACGGTTCTCGGTATTTTGAACTATGGTCAAGTGACGAAGATAAAAATTGAGCTGGCACTCCTCTCTGCTAACCTCCACACCACACCATCTAGAGCCTCGGCAGATATTACATGCATCGCCCCCCTGCACGGCGGGTTTTCAGAAGTGCTAGACTCGAACTCATGAAACGCATGACATGAGTCCGTTACCTTGACCACAGTGTTCATTACAGATTCACTGAACGTGTTTTGCGGAAATCGACTCTCAAAGGAGAGTTTGCCGTGGGGCATCCGGGCGTTTTAGAAAATAATAAATATCTCGTTTTGGAATTATTACACCTACTGAGAGAATTGATATTCTGCACGTTTCTTTTTTGCTCAGTAGAGATCTAAGAACGTATTTTGAGTAAATCGACTCCAAAGAAGGGGGGAGGGGGAGTAAAGGATAAATATATTTCCGCTTTTGAAGTTAAACTCCTGTCATTTTTAAATCTACAGGTGGGGAACATAAAAATGATTTTCGATTGAATCAAATGTTTACTACGAAGACTAAGATACAAATACTTAAAAACAAAAAGAGTCATGCAACGTCATGAAGTACACTGTGGAGCGAGCGGGTATAGGTTAGTTGTTTTATATAATTGCTATCAGGACTTCATTTTAAGAAAATTCACCAACATTTTCCTGGTATTTCACAAATTCCAAAAAAACATTTAAGAGAATACAAAGAACAAATTCAAATAAATGAATAAAAACATTTTTTCTTAACTGCTGATTTTAAGCCATTACTTTTCAAAATAAAAATCCAAAAATTCACGTTGAATAGCCGACATAAAAACTTCGGTCAACACTTATCTAGCCATAACACGAGACGAGGCTTTAGCCTTCATCATGACGAGTCTTTACAACAACATATTCGTAATAGCTTTTACAAGAGCATTAACATGCAGAAGTGGACGAATCGCCCTTTTAGAACGAGGTTAATGCATTCGATAGCATTAATAAAGCATTAATATTACAGCGTTAATCAAAACATCCGGGTTTATATAACCTACATAATTCATGGCTCTTGAATCATTCCAACTGTTGAAATATTGTGTGGATTCGATGTATGTTATGGTAAATTACGAGACATGGGAGATTGTAATTAGTGATGTATGTAATTGGAATTAATATTTAGATTGATATATTCCATTCAAATGTTATGAAAATTCAATTACATTCTAAATGCTAACGTGGATGAGAGATTAATATAGGTTTTTATTATTTATCGATTTAACGTACACAGTAACATACAATTTTACGGGCACACGTAAAATTTTACTTACATACATATCGGCACCAATTTTCTAAGCCATAATTATTTGAGTTAATTAAAATTTCTAATAGAGAGTAATACATATAAAAAATGTTAAAATATTTTTCAAGTCTTACTGAAATCAAAATAATTGTTTAGCACGCCATGTTTGTTTATTTTTATTCAGTAACACTCTCCCGGCTGAAAAATTGAGTCATTGTAGCAGTCATAGAGGTGCGGTCAGGGTTACCATATTCACGGCTCCATCGCCCTTGATGACAAATACGATATCGCCAAAAAATCATCGAAAAGGCTCGAGGAACCTTGTAGAAATTTTCTTGAGGCTATATAAAGGAATTCTGAAACAAAGGGCAGCTCTGAAGAGAGCTCACGTCAAATAAGCTTCTACATGTGCAACAGTCTTTATCTGTCGGTGTTCTTGCTAGTGGAACTGTTTTAGAGATTTATTTCTGGAGAGCTGTAAAACTCGTTTATATCAAATGCATTTTGCAATATTGTAAAGAATTTGTCATAATAATTCTTTGAGTACATACGACAACTGGTTTTCACGTGTAGTCATCTGTTTGTTATTGAGAATAAATCCATTATCGTACAAATAATTGCAGTCTTCGACCACTTTTTCTCTCACTCAAACTTGCAACTATATATCATGCATAAAAGTAATCATTGATAAGAATAAGGCATCAAATATATTTATACTCAGAGAAATAGATAATAGATAAAAGATATACATAAATGATGTTAGTAAAACAATTTTAAAAAATGCCATAAATAAAAAATAAAAAAATTCTCAGAACATAATGTTTTGTGTATGTTCAATGTTGTCATAATGGGACGTTATAGTTTTAAAGTTTTTATGTCTCTTTTATTTATTAATTCCTCTTTTATTTTATATAGGGTCGTGGGTAGCCTAGTGGTTAGAGCATTGGACTCCAGTGAGTGAGAATATTAACGTCGCACTGTTCAGCTACACGAGGGCTTTTGGCGACGGACTACGTAATTTTGAACCATGGTCAAGTGACGTGGACGAAACCTGAGCTAGCACCCCGTCTCCTAACTACCACACCACACCAACGGGAGGACGTTTCAGCTCTCGACAAATTTAACATGCATCGCTGCCCTACACGGTGGGTCTTTAGTGGTACTGGGCTCGAACTCATGACATGCCTGCCATGATCCGATACCTTGACCACTGGGTTACTGCAGCCCTGCATCGGACTCCAGACCGGAAGGCCTGGGTTCGATGCCCTATGCCATCAAATACTCTTCGAGTACACATAGAGTACGTGCTCATTAAATTAGTGGGTCCGAAAGAATTGTGGGCGGTGGCAGCAGAAAACACGAGTGCAGGGTTCTGAAAAATATTTCCCTCCCCTCCAGTTCCATACCGAAATTGCGGAGGTGTAGATAGGTGGTTTCGCAATCTATTGTAAAGAAGTCCAACCTGTCTCAGGCTCTGGCAAACTTCATTCCTTCAGGAAGGACACGACAACAACAACTTCAGATGTTATATTCGTTTTTTTTTTTTAATTTCACTTTTATATGAACCATAACTTTCGAGAATGTGTACATGCTCTAAATTTTAATCAATTAGTTTAATTTATATTTATTTGCAAAAAAAAAGTAGTTTTTTTTCAGTTTCGACAACAGTTGGGGAGAGTGGCTTTGTTTTATGTTAATTCGACTCGATTTTTCTTATTAACTCAGTACTCTAAACCAAATTAAGTATTAGTGACGAGGTAGCTCGTAGATTTGAATCACTGTCAACAGACGGGAAGAGCTCCAGTACTTATCCCGCTCTCCAAAACGTATCAACCACGCCAATGGAAAGATTGCGCCTTGAGAGATTAAACCATTACAGCCCAGTTTTTTTCAGTACGAGGACCAAACCCACCACTCGACAAGCGCTACGCCGACTATGAGTTTTTCACCATTACCATACAGTTATTGCGAATAAATAAACCATTAGGCGGGTGAAAAAAAAGTGGGATAAAACAATATTTTATCCATTATTCCTAAAACAATAAAAAAATAGTGATTCTTAAAATAGATTAAAAATCTATTTAAAATGTACACTCTATAACAAAATAAGTAATATAAAAAAAAAATAAGTCAATTCCTACTTAGATCAACAAAGAAAATTTTATTTTAGCAATTAACATAAATTTGT
Source organism: Trichonephila inaurata madagascariensis (assembly GCA_019973955.1). Taxonomy (NCBI): domain Eukaryota; kingdom Metazoa; phylum Arthropoda; class Arachnida; order Araneae; family Nephilidae; genus Trichonephila; species Trichonephila inaurata. The sequence continues at coordinate 119,776 of BMAV01003900.1, read as the reverse complement.
ATATACATAGGACAGAATCACAACATTAAGTGGTGATTAATTTTTATTAATTATCATTAAAGTATCGTATTATCATCCAAAACAACAGTGTATTTAAAATTTCAGTTCAACTGAATGCTTTAAAACGTGAGAAAAAAAAATATTTTCAAGTTTTGACCCAATTTGCTAAAAATGAAACCAAAGTGGCTGTATCTGTAATTTTTTTAAATAATTAGTTTCAGGGAATAAATTGTAATTAATTGTAATTAAATTATCGTATCGTCACTCCCAAAGAATATTGTATAGAAAATTTCAGCTCAAATGAGCGCTTTAAAATGAATTTTATTAACCATTGAAAATTCTACCAAGATAAATAAATATATACAGAGTGTGCGATAATAGTAGGAATTGTGAAAAATGACGCACCAAGAAGGAGTTGACCGATTGTAACGAAATTTCGTATGCAAAGATATTTTTACCGAAGATGCAAATGATTAAAATTTGGTATCCAATGAATGAAAAGCGGGAGCTACAGTGCATCGAAACTGCGCACTCAGCAGGTGTTTATATGAAGCGATTCTCAATCTGATGGTCAAAATTTCTGTTGCATAGCAACTCAGGATACCTTTTAACAACAGAAAAAATGCCTTTTTGCAAGATTCAAACTCATTACGAGCAACTGTCCGAGTTTAAAAGAGATTGTATCATTGGATTGAAACAGGCAGGTTGGACAATTTGGAGAATCGCTTGTCATATGGCTTGAAGCGATGCGGCCTTTAGAAGATGCTGGCAAGAATGGGTGGACAATGGTAGATTTCTGCGTCATGATGGTAGCAGCCGACCTAGGGCCACAGCAGTTTGGGTGGTCATATTGTTTATCAGATCAGCTGTCACAGTGCCTGATTCATCGTTATCATTCATCAAACGTGCGACCCGCACACGAGTGTCCACCATGACCATTCACAGACGGCTGATAGAGCAAAATTTACGCTCGTACGGCTACGCCACCTGCCACCCACGCCTGCACACATGGCTCGATCAGGTTGGAATCATGCTGACTGAGGACGTAAAGTGTTTAACGACGAATCCCGCTTCCAACTGTGCCCTGACGATCATCGAAAACGTGTCTGGAGATGCCTAGGGCAATGTGCCGATCTTGTTTTCACTATTGCACGCCACACAAGCCCTCAACCAGGAGTTATAGTACTCGGTGTCATTTCTTTTGTCAGCCGGACTCCTTTGGTCGTCATTAGAGGCACACTTACAGTACAGCGGTTAGTCGACAATATTCTGATAACTGTTTTGCTACCGTTCCATTTGCAGTACTCTGGCCTTATTTTTCAGCAAGATAATGCCAGACCACATGCGGCATGTGTTGATATGAACTGTCTTACAGCTTTTCAAACACTTCCTTCTACAACTGGATCACCAGATCTCTCTCCAATCGAACATCTCTGAGACATGATGGGGAGATAACTGTCTCTACCAGGGAATGTTGATGACCTGGCCCGACAATTGATGAAAATTTGGCAAGAAATACCGTAGGAGACAATCAGAGTGCTTAATCACTTCTATGCCACATCGTGTGGCGGCTTGCATCCAGGTTAGAGGTGGGTCAACACCGTATTGGGCTCGGTAGCTTGTAACTATGTAACTCTGAAATAAATCATTCAATTTTTCTGAAATTTTAATAATTTTTTATTCTGTACATAACCTTTCTACACCCCAAAAAATTTTTCTCACTATCAGACAACTCGTTCTTGGTGCGTCTTTTTTTTCTTTGTTGTTGTAGAGTGTACAAAGAAAAATTTATATAACACAGAAAAATGCTCTTTTTAAAATTAATTCTAATTCATAATTCTTCTCATTATTGTTACTTTATAACAAAAGTGGGTGGGTACTTAAGTATTATCGCAACAATCGACAACTCTATTAATAACTCGCCAAGTTGGCAACCAAGATTTACTATGTGTAGTACGCGCTGAATTAGCAACGCGGTGCTTCGTTTTATATAATGTCGCCAATAGGTTGCGATAACACACAAATTCCCGTGGGTGTTTACCACTTCCCCTTCCTCTTCCGAAAGGGAAGACTCCAGTGCACATTCCCCCAGAAGAAGGTCATTGACCAAAAGGGTATAAAGGAGAGTTGAGTGGTTTGGATGAAGAAAACGACTTGAGACGAGGTGTTAATTACAAGCTTTTTGAGTGTAACTGCATTGCATTGTATGAGAAATAAATGCAGTCGACTGAGAAGAGTTGAGTGCATTTACTATACGTACAGTAGTATTAAATTATAAGAATAAACGTAATCACAAAATTTTCTTAAAATATTGCAATAAATATAAATTTTGAAATCAATGAAAAATGCATTAGGTCTACTGCTAAATTTTGAAGGATGTTATGTAATAATTTGGGCTTTATTGCATAAAAATGTTTGCCAATAGCTTACTCATTGTCCACTGCTAACCACTATCAACATGAAAATTCCTCGCTGAAAAAAGGACTGGTCCTTACAAGCACTTCACTTTTTACATTCTTCATAATGTAGAGCTTCTTTTCAAACAGGTCATAAATGAAAATGAATATGATACTACATACTGGTTTTGTGTGTGAGTGTTGTTCTTGAAATAATACTGGAATTCAAATTTGTATTTTCCTGGACTTATTGAGAACACTAGATAAACTTCAATAAGACAAAACTTAATAATTTAAATTACCAAGTTAAAATGTTAGATTGAAAATATTCTAGTAAACAACGGCTCTCCTAGAACGCCGAAGCCAAGATCAAGATTTTAAACAGAAAAATATCCGAGATAAGCGACAGCCTCCTGATGCGCTGAAGCCAAGTTCAAGATTCCCACACAAAGTCAGGATCAGCTTGTCAGGATACATATTGTTTTTGTCGAGATACACCCCACGTGGGTTTGAGCACAGTGAAAGATACGCTCCGTCCACGCATGGGACGATAATTCACAACAATAAGTATTCGGTCGAAATTAGTGGACGTATAAATGGAGCAATGAGTGTTACGGGTGGATTAGCATATCCCTTTTGTGTGTTGCCAAGTAGTTTTGACAGGAAACGTTATGTTTGAGTAGGATTATGCTGTAAAATCCCTCAGCCGTGTCTCTTCTCATATTTAGGCCACTTCTCTTTCATATTTGGTTAAACCGCATCAGCTGTAGTTGATACTGATTTCTTGTGAGGGTTACATTCGTTTTAGCAGCATATAATATACAGGGTAAGCACAAACGATGGACATCATTTTAAAAAAAATCATATTATTGAAACATACTGCAATAAATGATGTATGAATGTAAAGAGAAATATACCAATTTTTTTTTCAGTTACAATTGTTAGATGTGTGATATTTTTGGTAAACTGCATACGTACAATCTCTAATCCAATCCGTTCCTTACATTTTCTAGCATCACTCTATCAATGGTTTATAATTCTGCACAAATGCTTACTCGTCGTTCTCTGCTGTTTATTGTATCATTTGCCAATGATACGTATTGAAATTTAATTATTTTCGTAAAATTTTCATTACCTTTTTCATTTCATACTATTAGTTCACTCTCTCAGTATATTTATATATTTATTTATCTTGTTCAAATTTTCAATCGTTCATAAAATGGTTTCTATTCATCCATTCAAGTTCACATAAATTATTTTAAACTTGTAATAGATGACACTTGATGTTAATACAGTTTTTTTCAAATATTAATTAATTAATTTAATTTAATTAACTTAATTACTGGTTTTTGACGCCAACTTAGATTCGTCTCTATTGTTGCAACAATATACTGTTAAAACGAAGACAAAAGTTGACG
>BMAV01003900.1:90079-104938 GCA_019973955.1 Trichonephila inaurata madagascariensis | reverse complement strand
AGTACTTCACCGTTAAGGACTTGCGTCCTTTTATTTTTTAATTTGACGTATTTTTTCATAATTTGCCGACAACATTTAGCATTTGTCCTATTTCTTTTGAGAGAGAGAGAGATCTGGCTTTATAGTAATAGTTTATCAATACCTTGTTTAACAACGATTCACACACATAATTCGGTTAATACGTTTGTGCACGGGAAATTATTTTTATTAAGTTGTGCGCGTTAAGAGAGGGGACACTTCGAAAGTTTTCAAATGTAGCAGAAAAATAAAATATTGTTCTAATGATTTGTGCGTTGTGTTTTCAAGTGTAGTAAAACGTTTTATATTTGAAATAATAACACAATAAATTTTCGTCTGGAACTTCGTATATATTGTTGTGTTTTAACGAAATGTTTTATAGGAACTTTATTGCGTCCAAGGATTTTAAGTTTGCTTCCGCAATTTCGAAATACCTGTTCGTATTTTTTTGGTTTCGTCAACATAAAAAAAGACTAATTTGTCACGATATTGAATAGCATTTGGAGCACCTATCCGAACGAGTAATATAGTTGCAATATATTTCACATTATTTATTTAAATGCTAACTGTAATGGAAGGAAATAATGACATCCAAGTAGTTAAATATGATTTAAATTGGTTATTTGTGTAAATGTACTTTTGAGCAAATCCTTCAGTACGTCATATGACAGGCCAAAAATATTAAAATACATACCATGTCAATAGTTTTGTCTATTTTACTACCAACATTTCTTTATCATTAACTTGGAGAATTATTATCATTCGATATATAGTTAATACAAAAAGTAAATGATAAACTTTCGCAATTTGGCATCATTTTATTTCTCTATTGCCAAAGTGTGGTCTAAATTAAGATTATATATATATAAACTAGAGATTTTTTAATTTTGACGATATGGTAGCCTCCAAATAAAAAAAATATTTGCTTTTTTACTTAAAAAAATTTTTTGACAACTAAAGGAAAACCGATTTTATATGATACGTTTTTATTTAAATTTAAGCGATTTTACTCTGAATTACACTTGTCTCTTTCCATTTAAGAAAGAATGTATAAGCACACATAATTATAAAAGCACATACCATAAAATCCGGCATATAACGCGCACTTTTAACCCAAAAAATATGATCGAAATTTAAAGGTGCGTTTTATACACTGGATATAAAAACGATAGCTTTAAAAATAACAAAAGAGATGCATAATCTTTTTTACTTCTGTGTGTATTGAAATATTCTTTATTTAAAAGAAATGAGAGAGAGAGAGAGAGATTTGCCTTCTGAGCTAAAAGAGTTGTAGTTCTAGAAATATATAATTTTTTTAAAAGTCTAGGATATCTCGAATAAAGGACTTCAAAACATAAGGACAATGTATACTAATATTTCAGATTTCTTCATAAAAAAATGTGGTGCGTGTTATACGGGGAATATACCTAAACATTAGAAAAATCAGCTTGAAAGTATAGGTGCGTGTTATACACCGGTGTGAGTTATACACCAGATTTTACGGTACTTATAATCTGTGGATTAAAAAAATAAACAATTAATGCTCTTCTATCACAAAATATTTTATACTTTTATACTTACTACAATGATGTTATTTATTCTAAGTTGTATAAATGGTATCTCGTAGTCTTTAGGTAATATTGATCTGTCTGCCTTTAACAGTGGATACTCTGTATACAGATTTGTTCTACGATATAAAAGTGAATGAGAAACAGTGATAATTGTGAAAATAGATAGCTGTTATTTAAGGTTAGCAAAAAGTAATGTGCAGAGTTATATTCACTTTGAAAATTACGTGCATCAACTAGTTATGCCATCTTTACCAATGCCTAGAAACATATCGCAGGCACTTATTTATTACAGTGGATACTGAATCTACTTTGGAAAGAGAGAGAGAGAGAGAGAGAGAGTTCAAGGATGTGTTTAAATTTTCGTTTGATACTAGTATATCAGCACAATCTGGGAAATGTATCATTTGTTAAACACATAATGACAATATAGAAAAATGACAATAAATTCAATAAATAATAATTCAGGAAAAAGATAATACATTTACTTTAACAGCTATAACAGAATGTTGATATATAAAAAAAGCCACGAATATGTAAAACAGATCCATATATTTACACTAACTTAATATGGCGTTGTTCTTATGTGTTTAGCTTCTCATGGCGATATTATAACTGATGAGTTTCATTTTAAATATATTGATTTGCACGATTATGTTGAAACTTTCAATTAGAATCATCTTGGTCTACTTTTTTTTCTAAAGGACATAAAAAAATTGAAATCATTAATAAAAAAACATTATTGTAAAGAAGCTGGAGTTTACTCTTCGATAATAATTAGCTTTTTCCATGTAAGATAAAACATTTTTTTTTATTTATAGACATGTAATTTATCATGTGCATTAAAATATTTATGTTACATTAAAAATATATTAAACATACCAGACGAATGATAAATTTGTAAAAACATAGTAAAAAAATTTACAATCTGAAGAAGGAAACAACAACAATTTTTTTTAAATAGGACTAAAACATTAATATATATACAGAAACATGTCACATTTAATTACAACATAGAGTATTTTGTTTTTGTTTCCTTATTGAAATTCATAAAGTGTTAAACTAACGAAAACCAATATTTCTCAATTTGCAGAAGTTAATTTTTACGAAAAATAATGGAAAAAAACCCCCCTAAAATAACGGATTTGGTCAAAGCGATTACATCGTGCTTTCCTGCTTACCAGACGAACAAAAGTATGACATTTAAAAAAAATGTATGACATTTCACTTAATGAAGAGAAATTTACTTCCTACGTCTTCCCCAAGATACCGAGACAGCCAGTTTTCATAAAAACATGCGGAAACATGTACAATAAAGCCCTTATTTTAATTCCATTTTTAATAAAATCCCTAGTTTGCTAGAGCAGTGTTTGTCTTTGAGAAAAAGCAATTAATCATGCTGTAACTCAACATTTATTTTAATTACAGAAACAAAGGATCTTGTTTTTAAACGATCTTGGTAAGAGTCTTTCACTGAGTGAGCCAATAGGGTAACTTTACATAGAAAAAACAGACGCAGACGGTTGCTATTTAAAATCAGAACAAACATATAATTAAAATAACACCAGCGCGTAATACAGTTTTACACTAAATTCTATATTATTTCGATATATTAAGCATTATATCGGCGACCTCAGCAAATATTTTTGCCTTGTTTGCCGCCTTGCGTAAAAAATTTAAGTGGGAAACTCTCGTGACCTCGAAATATGCCAAAAAGGCCAAATGATGAAGAAACAGTTTTCTGAATAAGCATCACAGCCTCTCAACTGTTGAATATTTCTTATTCATTTGATCCTATTTCAATTTTTATTTGAGAATTTTTGTTTCTCAAATACATCAATCAATTGATAAAACACTGACTAATTTTAGTATGAATTTTACTTTATTCTTAGATGAATTGTAAAAGATATGTATCAATATTCCAACATTTTTTTGAAGCAAATTAAGTTCATCTTGGGTGAAAACAGGCAATTTACCCTTTATTTATCGACGGTACTTATAAGTAATGACAGAGCTGCGTATATACGGTTTTACGAACGTATCACACGCGTTTCCTGATCGACAAATGCCGGATGACAGAATTTTCAGCGAATACATCTTGAACTTCGTGATGCACGTTCGTTCCAAAGTGTCCGGACACCCAGTGGTATGGACTTAGAGCATCCTGAGGCACATATTAATATAATGTTGGTCCCCTTTTTGTATGGATGACAGCCTACACACATTTGGAAAGACTTTCCACCAATTTTTGATAGGTGACCATAGGAATTGCCTTCCAGGCGTCCATCACAGCTGAAGTGAGTGCTTGCAGTGGGATGGTCAATTTGGCTGGCTACGTAATCTGCGCTCTAATTAGTCCCAAAGGTGTTCTATGGGATTTAGATCGAAGTTCTGAGAAGGCCAGTCCAGTGTTTGAACACCCATATCGTCAAACCACGTCTGTGCAAGCCTCGATGTGTGAATGGAGCAGTTATCCTGCTGGAAGAGAAATGGGCCTTCCCCGAAATATTGCCATAGAGTTGGGACTGCAGCATCGTCCAGAATGTCCACATACATCTCAGAGTTCCTGTTTCCAATCACAGGCACTAACGGACCAAGGCAAGCCACGAGAAACACCCCCACACCATTATGCTTCCACCACCAAACTTAACAGTCGGCACAATGCAGTCACTAAAGAAACGTTCGCCGGTCATCCGCCAAACCCAGACGCGTCCATCCGACTGCCAGACTGAAATGCGAGATTCATCACTCCAAAGAACAGTTTTCCACAGTCCAATGACGGTGAGCTCTACACCATTGCAAACGATGCTTCGCATTCTGTGGAGTGATGTTTGGTTTGTAAGCGGCTGCACGACCATGGAATACCAAGTTTTTTAACCCTCGACGGACAGTCCTGCTGCTAATACTAATTCCAGATGAACTTTAGAACTCCTGAGAAATTTCCACCAACGAGGACTTGCGATTTTGTTTCACTACCCTTTTCAGAGTTCTGCGGCTGCGTTCACCAAGTATTTTTGGCCTACCGGTTCGTTTTTCTGCCGTTTCACTGTCTCAATGTTTCCACTTCATAATTACATCACTCACAGTGGATTTAGGCTTCTGTAGAATGTCCGCACTCTCACGAACTGATTTTCCACAAACGTGGCATCCCACTATACTGCCACGATCAAACTCACTAAGCTCCTTTGACTTACTCATTGCCACACAAACGCATAAATACAATCTGACAAACCACTACCAACTCTTTTATAGCTTTCAATTACGTATCAAATTGCGTCATTCGCCAGAACCACTTTTATAAGGGGTGTCCGGATTCTTTTGGCCAGATATTGTATTTACCAATCAGTTCTATTTTTTCCCAGCGTGTCATAAATAAAGCATGCAACAAAATTAGGGATCTGTTTTCTGTTAACTTGATACTTTTTTTTAAAAAAATTAATAAAATGTAGGAGATATTGGCTTTTCTGTTGAATTTTAGCATGCATATCACCATTTTATTTTTTTCTCAAAAACTCATTAAGTTATTGTAAGTAAATCCCTAAAGCTGCTTAGGACATTTTTAAGAATATTACAAAAACATTTCAGGTAAAAAAATTAATAGTTACAGAAAGAGTAAAATTTTAAAATTTTCCAAATTTTCTTCAAAAAATTTTAATTTTTAAAATTGTGTGAATAATATGCGAAAAATTTCATCTCGTATCATTTTTCTGAATAGGAGCATTTATGAAATGCTTAAATATAATTTTTTTAAATACATAAACGCATAAAAAATAATAAATACATTTTAAATACGTAACAAAAATTGTTCAAAGGATACTAGGTCCCCTTACAGTCGAACATGTGATCCAGATGGTATCAGGCAATGGTAGACAGCATATTGAGCATGTTTTATAAACTTTTGTTGATTATTTATATGCCCTATATAAAGTTATGATAAGTTACCTGTGGGTGGTTTTTGAAACTCATTTTTTTTCTTCGATAAAATTCTCACCATTCCATTCTGTTATTACCCAGTTTTCCTGCAATTCCGCTGTGTAGTTTTTGCTACAGACTGTTCGCAAATTTAAAGTTTAGTTATTGGCACCCAGTATATATATTAAATATTCTCAATGTTCAATAATAACTAAAAGCAAATTTATTCCTGAAATACAGCTCGCAAATATTTTATTTCCAATAGCGTAATTTCAGTTATTCTTTAAGTTAAACCTTCACTATATGGGACGTTACTCAAAGAGTGTTATTTATCTAAGCAGAAAAACTATTACATGTACGAAGAACATGATTTACCAGCCAAGAAGCACAACACGTCGATTTTCATGGTAAAGATAAGTAGGTCATTATTATAAGCAATATTTTCACCCACATTCTCAAAACAATCGACATCATTTCAACATAAAATACAAACTATTTTTCTGCCATTCGAATGGAATAATGGCGAAAACTGTTCTTTTATCTAAATGTAAACATCAGTTTCAGAAACGTTTCACTTTCTCAATCTACTTCATTTTTTTTATTTTCTGACATGTTTAGATAACATGTTTATTACAGAGATATTTTTACAGCTGTCAAAACAATATTTTAGCGATGCATTTTATGCGATAGTGAAAAATACTTACGCTTTTAAGATCGTCATCTTGTCATTTCCACTCTGTTCCGCTTGTCTGTATCAAAACACTTTTGTTATTTATTCAAGCATAGTTGTTATATCTTTATTTATCGATTGTTCGTACTTTTCGTTTATTCTTGTGGAAAAGATTCGCTTGTTTACGTTTTGTATTCACTTTTCAACATGTTTCATATTTAATATCTGTCAAAAGTGGAGTATTGCTTTATGCGACTGTTTTTCCACACAATTCTGCAATATTCATATACATATGCATTATTTTTATTTACAAAATGAAAGTATTTTGATGTCACTTTGACTCTTTTACAAAATGGAATTTGTCTATTTCTTTTTATAAATTCGTCAACTTTTATTTTCAGTACAAGCAATTAAAGATTTTAAAAAAACGCGAATTAGTTATCGTGTATTAATGCATCCTCAAGATTGCCAGTTGCCTTGAAGGGTAAGCAGACCATTGACAATTTTATCTTCACATTTCTTGAAATACTTAATTTACATGTGTATACTTAAATGTAATAACCATATTTACTTAAAAATCTAATCTTATATATTTTTTCTCTGAATGATAATTGCGAATACTTCATTTCTAAATACGCCTCATTCCATCTCGCATTAAAGAAATAAAGCCAAATTCTTGCAGATTTATTCGTAATTCCTCGTTATAAGAATTAGACCTTCTAATTTTGACTGATTTACTCTCGCTTCCAAGTAAAAAATATCCTTTTAGCTTACACGTAACTTTCTGAAGGGTTGAAGGGTTTCCCTAAGACACTTTTGAAATTTCTAAAAAAAATTACATATTCCTTTACTTGAACACTTGATTATATGTTTTTACCCTTTATATTTTTTCCTATTTAAATTTTGGGAAAGGGTTCATGTCTCTCTTCCTTGTTTTTGATTCTTGAGCATAGAGGATATTTAATTCTTATTCTGATCTTAACATTAACCAAATAAAGAAAGATTTGATTAGCAGCGATTGTGGCGTAACGGAGACTATTAGGGCTACCCTGCAAAGCCAGGATTTTTGATCCAAGCCTAATCTTACTAAAGGTTACAAAACTATAACGTAGCATGAACTTTGGACCCCCTAGAATCCTGCCCCCCAACCTCCGCGTTGTGGGGGTTGCGAGGTGTGCGTTCTGCCACTGAGGGGACCCGAATCCTCCAGGCCACCTCAGCCAAATAGAAATTCCGAGAACTACGCGAGAGCAGGGTCCTATGAGACTTGTTTCTAATAATATCCCATTGGGGGGGGGGGGAGTTAAACGAGACAGAATATTCATTCTCCATTTGCTTTAAAAAAGTTTGAGACCTATTTTCCAGTTACGAAAGACCCATGATCTAGTAAGGAATGGTTTCCTTTCCCATTTGCCAAACAATTGTTCAAATCTAGCTTGCCTAAGCAAGAAAACGAATCATTCAAATCTAGCATGCCTGAGCAAGACCATTTATTCAAGTCTAGCATGTCTGAGCAAGAAGACAAATGATTCAAATCTGGTATGTCTGAGCAAGAAGACCAATCATTTAAATCTAATATGTCTGAGCAAGAAGACCAATTATTCAAATCTAACATGTCTGAGCAAGATCAACTTCTGGATATTTCGAATGACGGTGACCTTAAAACTAAACTGCTGTTTGTAAAAAGCTGCAACATCATGAAAGGGGGAATCATCAGAATTAAATGAAATTTATTTTACAGACGACTTGTATTAGTACAAATAAATGACGAAATTTTCAAAGCAAAAAAAATCAAAAACAATATTAAGTATACAAAATCAGTATTTGGTGTAGCCACCATGCGCAGCAATAAGTGCTGCAATACAACGTGGCATGGAGTCAAACAGATTTTGAACGTGTGCTTGTCTAAGAGAACTCCATATTTCTTGGATGCGCAGCAAAAGTTCGTCTTTTGAAGATGCAGGACGCGGATCACGAGCGAGACGCCGACCCACCAAATCCTGTACGTGCTCAATAGGCGACATATCCGGCGAATAAGCAAGCCAAGGAAGAAGTTACCTGTGTTGGGCTGAACAGAAGTTTCGAACAGTCTTTGCAGCATTTGGGCGTGCGTTATCCTGCTGAAAAATAGCTCCAGGGATAACTTGAAGGAAGGGAACGACTTCGGGCTGTAGCATTTCACGGACTGTTGCTATTGAGATTACCCTCAATTCGTAGCAAATTGAATAGTCCATGATACGAAATCACACCCCAAACCATAACTCCAGGTGTTAGACCACGATGTCGTTCAAGAACGCACTCTGGAAGGTAGTGTTCACCGGCATAGCGTCTAATACGAATGAGGTTATCATGGTCCCACAGATTGAAGCGTGATTGATCTGAAAAGTCAATTTGGTGCCAATAAGCTTGCCAGGCTTTCTGCTCATGAGCCCATTGCAGAAGCAGCCATCGATGGTTTGCCGCGATGGGGATCTTGTATAAAGGTACCCTTGCACGCAATCCACGATGCAGCAGCCGTTGACAAATTGACGAAGCCGACAATAGCACATCTGTAGCAGTAGCATAAATGTGCTGCAAACTGCTTGGAGGAATCTGTATGGTCATTCACCGCCATGAGGAGCACGTGTCAATCGTTGCGCACTGACGTGACCTTCCGGCGTTCACTGCGAGTTTTTCGAGTTGTTCGGTACTTGTCGGTCTACTTCTTATAAACTCGCATCACTGTGGAACTGTTCCACTGCACACGAGATTCTATTGCGCGATAGGAAAATTCTCCTTCTCGAAGGTCGATAATCTTATCCCGTTCAAAGTTGTTGTAATTTCTCCTTATTTCGTCGTAGAGGCATACTTAGGTCTCACTAAACGTTCACCACTAACAAATAATCATTAACTATTTTCAACGTCCCGCTACAGCCCTCTATTTATTCGTTTTCAGCATCAGTTCAGAGGGCGCTGCGCACGCCACGCATGCGCAAAGTCTCTGAAACTTTACTAATTTACGTGAAATCCTGTAATTGATATTTTCAGCAAAGTTCACTTAATTCTGATGATTGCTTCATGGTGTTGCATTTTCTCCAAACAGTGGTGTATGTTCGAGTCAACAACTGTTCTGGTATTCTGGATTAAAGTCATGGAAGAATACTCTGAGATTGCCACCACGGCTCTTAAATCACTATTGTCATTTCCATGTGTGAATCGGGGTTTTCTGCAGTTACAGCAACCAAAATAAAACAACGGAATAAAATGAACATAAGCAATACACTTTGGGTGTCATTCTCCCCTATTACCCCTAGTTGGAACCGTTTCATTGTGCAAAGAAACAAACTCAGCGTTCGCATTGATTTAGAGTTTTTAAGACTTAAAAAATGAGTAAAATCACTTCATATTCATTATTGGTGGAACTGTATTTTATTTTGAAGGCATGTTTAAATGTGATTAAATTAAAATAGTAAATGAAAACAATCTAAAACAGAGCTTTTCAAACATTGGACAAGCCCTGGTACGGGCAGTGGGATGGATAAACCTACGTGGGAGGGCTCGAGTTTAACGAAAATTCGTAAATAAATAATTATTTAAAAAAAACTATTAATTTGCTGGAAGGTAGCAAAACAAAGTACATTCTATAAAAAAATATATGTATTTACACTGATATAATATACTTACAAATGTATCAGTACTGCACAATGCATTTGATAATTTATCAATATTGAATTAGGAACAAGTTTAATAATTACTCGTGACTTCTATGGGCTTATCATATACATTGTATACAAAATTGAATACTTACCTTAATAATTAGTACGGTTTATATTTAAGGTCGTGTTGTAGCTTTAACGTCAAGGTGCATTATTATTGGATCCAATGCATTATTATTGCATGGGGTGGGGGAGGGTGATACGATAAAAATCATGATTGAAAATTGGGTCGCAAGTATTGAATGTTTGATAAGCACTGATTTAAAATATTAACAATCAACGTCCACCTCCCTCAGTGGACCTCGGTATAATAATCAAATGATGACCGGTCAGCGGCGATATAAAATGTAATGTTGGGAATCACTGTATTATACAGATAGTAAAGAAAGGCAACGATTATTCAATAAATTACATCATTTCAAAATCATATTTTCCTATATCCTAAACGTAAAATTTCGTAATACAATCCCATTATATCTTAAAGTAATTACGTAATACAAATTATTATCAACAGGGAATTTTTCCTTGAAATTCAAATTCCGAAACGCAATTAAAAGTTAATTTTAATTAAAGCATATTCATTAATGTACCGCTTTTGTACAATTACGTTTTTCCTTTATCATTAAATAATTTTTTTTTTGAAAAAAAAACAGCATTTCTACAGTGAGAGTAGAACTTTCCTTTAATTAAAATGAAGAAAAAGTAATACAACTTTCATAATCAATCATAATTTAATTAACGTTACTGAATAAAAATGTGCAATAACTTGCATTACTATAGTGTATTTCTATTCTTCTAGACGGAATACTTCCATTAAAACACAGCTGTAGCAGACATTTCATTACAACTAAAGAAATTACGTTGACATTTTTTTCACGTTTTAACCCTCCGCTTGGTGCGCTTCAAAAAGTTCCATCCATAGGCGCGCGGCATCTCTCAGATGCACCACCTCATATCTCTGAAGATGATTTAATCATTTTATTGGTAAGATTTGACATTAAAGTATATTTGATATAAAATAATATTTTAAATAAAATCAAGAATTGAGATATTTATGCGAGAACACCAAAAAGGTAACGGTTAGTTATCCTCGTGCCACCACTGTTTATATTTTAAGATGCTTTGTTGCAGTCTTCATAAAAATCCCCTTACGATGTTCAAGGGCCATGGAGTTTTCGTATAATGCATTACAAATTGTTAATAATATTTTCTTCATGTTCTCAGAAGAGGGAATAGTACCCTGTTTTCCCAATTCCTGGTCATGTTTCTATTGGCTTTTCGTCTTGAATGGGGAGTACGTATCAGATATTGCTTCAATCCTGAGTCAGAATGAACGAGGCA
Organism: Trichonephila inaurata madagascariensis; assembly: GCA_019973955.1. NCBI lineage: Eukaryota > Metazoa > Arthropoda > Arachnida > Araneae > Nephilidae > Trichonephila > Trichonephila inaurata. The sequence goes on along the minus strand of BMAV01003900.1, from coordinate 93,734 downwards.
TATGAATGTTACACAAATACCGTCTTCGCAAGTGCTCTTTCAAAAGTTCGTGACCTAGTTTTTTCCTGGATATGTGCGCTAGGATCTGAGGGATGGGAATTCCTATATAGACATTTTGGGAGTTTATTCCAGCTACTTTCAGGAGTAAATAAAATAGAGTCAATGGCTAAGTGCGTGGTATCCCTGTTTCAACTACCAGCAAGAAAAGAGAAAAAAACCCCTATCAAACAGAAGTAACAAAACATTTGTGTTTCAGATTATTTTCGTCTCAGAAACTACACTATTTAAAAAAAAATAAAATAAAAGAGGAAATAGTACAGGGGTACTCAACCTTTTTTTTTGCCGGGTCGCATACATATGTTAGTTATTTCACGCGGGCTGCAACATGAAAATAAAGGGGGGGGAGAAATGCTTTAAGATCAAGATAACACTGGAAATTTAAAATGTGGAAAATTGATCAAAATATTAAAACACTTGCTTTACTTTTTTTAATTAATTTTTCGTCGTCCGAACGATATATTTTCTTCGAATATTTTTCTCTTGTAAGATATGAAAGATAGTTAAAAATTAGTGCCACCCATATAATTGTCGCTGCTCCACTCTATTAACTGTTATAAACCGTAACCGTTCCAAATAGAAAAAGAATATCAATTCGTACCCGTACGACACCGACAGTAAAAAGCAAAATTGGTATATTTGATTTCTTGACAAAAAATTTCCCACCAAATATTTAATACAATGCTCTTAAGTAAGTAAATTTTTTTCAGAGCAACGGGCTATGGCCGGGCCACTTAAAAAGGCTCGTTGGGCCACATGCGGCCCACGGTATCGCTGAAATAGTACAAAGACAGAAAAATTGATGCTGTGGTGAGCGCGCTTAATCTATCAGATTCAATGGTCCTGCCACCCGAAATATGAAGAAATCCCCCTCGTCCTTGACACTGAATCCTATGACGAGTGACAAAAGACAGTTGGGGAAGCAGGGGTGGGGCGTGTTCCAACCCATCGAGTGGAAGCAGCACCGAAACTCTTTTTACTATGCATCTGAGAGATTCGCGTGCCTATCGGAGGGTTAATAAAAATATAAAAATGAGGGATCACACACTTATATAACATATTTTTTGTTCGTAAGCATGCCATCATATGTGCAAAAATAATGCGACTACAGAAAAATTTAATATGATCTAATAGGAGAATAATTTAATCGGACTTAATCAAACTCCTTCAGTTAACTACACTCATGGACAAAATAATTAGCGTACCAAAAAATTATAACGGGATTGTAACGAAACTTAGCATGAAGATACATGTCGTGGAGATATGAAAATGATTAAAAATGCAGCGTCATTGCCCATTACGTATAGCCAGTAGAGGGCGTTTAAGGTCGTTCTCTGTGGAGTATAAAACAGGAAACCAAAGCTTGTTTGAGTATGCTGAATGATTTACAAAAGAACTGAGGTAGACATGCCATTATGCCGTTTTCGAAGACAATATGAGCAGCTGTCGCAGTTTGAGAGGAGGAGAATCATTGGCATGATGGAAGCTGGGTGTTCAGCTAGGCGAGTAGCTCGTCAAAAAAGACGCTCAGATTGTGTTGTGAGGAGTTGTTGGGACCAGTGGATCTGAGAGAAGTCATTTACACGTAGACCAGGCTCAGAACGCCCTCGACAGAGCAGTCGTCCAGAAGAACACCACATCGTAAGAAATGCGCACGTACAGCCAACTGCTTCATCGACCGCCATCCAGACACAGGTAGCACTTTCACTAGGGCCCCATGTGCTTTCTCGAACCGTACGAAGGCGCCTGGCTGAAGGACATTTGTGGTCGCGGCGCCCATTACGTGTGCTGCCCTTGATGCCCATCCATGGACGCCTCTGTTTGGAGTGGTGCCGCGCACAAGGAAACTGAACTGCAGCGGAATGGAACCAGGTCGTCCTTAGCTATGAATCCAAATTTAATTTCAGCAGTGATGACAATCGTGTTCGTGTGTGGAGACCCCTTTGTGAACGCCTCAATCCTGTCTGTGATTTACAGCGACACACCGCTCCCACAGCTGGTGTGATGGTATGGGGTGCCATTTACTACAATACACGGTCACCCTTATTATTGATCTGTGGCACCATGACAGCCCAGCAGTATGTCCATAACATCCTGCAACCGCATGTGTTGCCACTCATGCAACGACTCCCAGGAGCCATTTTTCAAAAAATACAAGAGTCGGCCTCACACGGCAAGGGTATCAAAAGACTGTCTTCGCACTGTTACTACCCTTCCTTGTCCTGCCAGATTCCCAGTTTGTCTTCAATCGAGCCTATCTGGGATGATTTAGGATGGTGAGTTGAGCATCCCACGAGTATGAACGAACTAGAGAAAAGGTTACATCAAATATGGAACGAAATGTCTCAGGACATCATACAGAACTTGTATACCTCAATGCCTGATCGGAGTTAAACAGGGTATTAAATCCTCCGTTCTTTCGCCTTTTTCTCTGAAATAAATAATCCTTTTTCTTTGATTTTCTAATCATTTACTTATATCAAAGTAATCATTACGTATGTTAAATTTCGTTTCATTTTGACGACTCCTTTTTTGGTGCGCTAATTTTTTTTGTCCATGAGTGTATTATAATGGTGGTAAATGTTTTTATATATTTATTCTTAGTTCGTATGATAAGGAAGCTATTCTGCCGTACTCTTAAGCTGTCATTTTAGCGGTCGGATTAGGGAAAATACCCATCTTTAACATTCTAGATTGTTGTATTCTCTTGGAGAGTCTAATGATAAAGGAATAACAAATAACACATCGATTGATCCCTGGACATAGTGGGTTGTTACGGCAACGGACAGGCAGATTTACTACATAAGAAGGAAACTCAAATAATTCAACAGCCAAATACTTATAACCCTTTTCATTCCTCAAAACTTTATATCAAAAATTGTATGAGACAAAATTGGAAAGCATCGTTCACTTCTCGTGTTTCTTCAAAATGTCGCAGGATCGTCTAAGACCAGGGATGGGCATTAAATCAAACACGATCGACCTGTGGACCGCCAAGACATTTTGGAGTAACCGCCTTTACTAGGACGTAAGATGCGCATACTAAGAAAACATTTATGGAACACCGACACTAGCTAGGTTGTAAAATGTGTTTTTACAATCGATGCGACTATGTTTACCAAAGAAAATGATTCGAGAAATATGAAGATAACACATGTGCCTTCTAAGGAAGGGAACGATGACACTTAACACGCACACTGCCCCTGTAGGGAAAAAAACGATCACTTTGAGTCCAGCCGTATACATGAATTCTTCCTCACACGCCTAAAGAAAGGTAGAATAAATGTTGATCAGCTCTTCAAGCGATGGCATGGAATAGACTCTTGAGACATCATTCCACACCCCGCGCTTTCACGGAGTTTCATTCTAGCGTCAATTTCATGTCCCGCGATGGCGTGGGACTCGGCAGCGAAAAAGTTAAGTATATGCGTTGGTGTCAGATTCATCAGATCATGATGTCCTCTGTGTTCGCGGCATTGAATACATCCAGAGTCTAGCAGACATAGTTGCTCAAGCATTCAACTTAACAATTTTGTTCTCCTTCTGTTTTTGTAGTAAAAGTAATAATCTGACATACTTTAAAAGAGAGGTACAATGT
>BMAV01003900.1:69919-85079 GCA_019973955.1 Trichonephila inaurata madagascariensis | reverse complement strand
GATTTAACCAAATTTTCTGGTTACAAATTTCGACCCGCCAGTGCCAATAAGGCCTGTAGATCTGCTCCCAGGGCCCTCAATGAGCTTAACCCCTTTATAGTCACATAGTTTTGAAGAAAACAGTCATAAAAGTGCCTATTTCTTATTCAAGAAAATTGTATAAAACTAAGTTCATGTTGAATATATGTATTTATTTTTAAATTTTAGGTAAATTTTTAATTTGAAATACAAAAAATTAACTTTTTAAGTAAATTATGACTAACTTATTTAAGGTAATTATGACTGAGTAATGGCTTTTCAGCAAAGAGAAATTTTTTTTAAAAAAAACATGTGTTTTAAACATTTAAATATAATATTATACTTATGCAATGTAAAAACGTATTAACAATTATTTCTTGTGAGATAAATTTTAAAGTAAGAGATAAAAAGGCCAATATCACAGGTAACAGTACAGATCCTTCATCACTGCTCTCAGGTTCACTAACCAAACTTTCAAAACAATCAGTTTTATTTCAGAATCTCACTCAAATCTCTTTATACTTAAAGCAAAATCTAATTAACTTCCAAACTAACTCTATAATTTGTACAATATCAAAAAATATTTATATTTTATCACAGAACACTCAGCACTCATGTATTCACGAAGAGCGGAATAAAGTAAATGAGCTAAGGTTACAAAAACATATTGCTAATAAATATATTTGATTGTGCTAACATCTGGTTTAAATTAAAATAACTATATCTAAACGCATTACTAATAATATGGTACTGCCATCTGGGAAGAAATAAACATGATTCTGGGCATAAGAAATACAAAGTTTTAATCTTTTCAGCACGTTACTTTTGAACACTCCAGCCCGTAAATATCACGAGAAATAGAGAGGGAAATTTCCCCCTGTGATTCTGACGGGAGCGAGAAGGAAAGGGTTAAATCGGCACTAACTAAATGTATTTATCAGTATGATAGTGAATGTATGGGAACTAAAATGTATTTATCATATATGTTCCTTTTTCTTAGGAATGACAAACTCTTCATACAATCTTAAGGTACTTGGGGTGTGACTGTGCTTCCTACGCGACCACTTTTATTCCAATTTTTTTTTTCCATGGACAAGCTACATTTTTCCCTTGTGAACAATTGAGTGGTTTTGATTGCTGTGTTGTACGACTCGTTTTATCAACTCGACTCTCATCGCGTTTTCTACTAAAATTTCCTCTTGGATTCTTTGGAGCAGAAAAAGGCAAATTCTTTCCAACCAAATCCAGACGCGAAACGTGAACATGCAAATTAGAAACCTTTTAAATAGCAGAAGTTTAACGTAAGCGTATGACCTATTGGGGAGTGATTATGCTAGTCTGGTTTAAGAGCGCGTGAACTGAAGGAAGAGAAGAAAAACGTCGTTGATTGTGAAGCTATCCGTGACAGATCGCTTAAGTCAAGGTGAATCCAATCCCACACGAGTTATCCCAAAAATATTGAGGATCCTAGGGGATTACGATTAAACAAGAAATTAAGGTAGGATAATTCTAGTATCCATTAGTACCAGTGATATAAACAGATATTAGGAATAGAAGGGGAAAGTTAAATATCGTGGTTAAGATCGCGCTTATTTGTTAATACGTGTTGTGTGTTTTCTCACCTCAGATCCGCTAAGTTATAATATAAATATCATCATTGTTAGTGTTTCAGTTAAGATCTTAATAAAAACATTTTAAGATCATGACAATGCCTGGTTCTTCATTCAATCCCACACCTCTAGATCACGAAGTTAACTTAGGAGTGAGGTATCACCCACGGGGAAATACATCACAACTTGAACAAAATATGACAGTTTGGCCTTCAAATAACACTCCTGTAGTGTTACTGAAAATTGTCTGAGATTTGTGTCCGTTGTTTAAGTGACGCATATTGGAAACATTTTAGTTCAGTTTGATTGGATTTTTTTCTCAAAATATCAGAGGAAAATTAAAAGTTCCTAAAAATTAGTTGAGTATATTCTCTCTTAATTAAATTATTTACTGAAATTACGATTTTTATGACGTACCATAAAAATAATTGTAAAAAAAAAAAGATTCGGCTGACTGAATCCTCCCGTGCGAACCACTAACGTTAGTAACGAGTGAACGCTTTCTCCCGGGTTAACCAGCACGAGAAGACACCGCGACAGCATTAGTTGAAAGTTTAAACTATTATATTTCTTGTTATAAGTCATCGGAACACCATGTATATTAGTTGCAAAATATTTATGGAATCTTTGATGAAGCCTTTTGCTTCTCTAAATTATACTAAACATATTTTTGTGAGGACAGGCATTATACTACTACGGAAATCTAATTTGGTGGTATTAAGTTTCCGATAAGGAAGCATTTCTCAAACTGTCGGGCGCGCCAGCCTTGGAGGCGTGACAACTCTCCTAGATGGGCGCGAGCATATTGAAAAGTCAAAAACAAAAGAATTAAAAAAAAATGTTGATTTACTAAAAGAAAACAAACAAAACATTCTGACATAATAAAAAATAAAGTGCACATTCACACTGATATATTACATGTATAAATGTACCAGTGCTACACAATGTATTTGATCAATGTATGATGTAATTTAACAATATTAGGATAAGAACAAGTTTAATAATTACCAGTGACCCCATGAATTAGTCATATATAAAAAAATTATATACAAAAATTAGCACATCTTGATAATTTGGTTCATAATTAATCCCTTAACTGCCGATTAGAAGTTTTGCGATTCGATTTCTAATGCCAACCTTTTTCCGCGTAGGCGTGTATGTGATGCATTGAGGGGGGGGGCGGGGAGGACTAAAGAAGCAAATAATCTTAAATAAGTAAAGCCTTCTCAAATATTTTATTGCATTTCAAAGCCTTCGATATAATTTTATGGATAGCATTGAACAGAAAAGATCGTACTTTGAAAATACGTATATATACGTCCGGGGAAATTAACGTTTTGACTGAGCGCGACTGAGCGCGTTCGATTAAAACTATGATTAAATATCGGGTCGCGAATATTGAAACTTTGAGAAGCACTGCGATGAGATAAGGAGAGAGTGAGTGAGCAGGTGTTTTATCAAGTTCGTATTATAAAGCAACGCGGTGAGGGCTATTGGTAACGGACTTCACAATTTTGAAGATCGGTCAAGCAACAAGGACGGCAATTTACCTGGCGCTCTCTTTCCAAACCTCGTCGACGAGACGAATTTGAGTCTCACAACAGATTAATCATAAATCAGTGGTAATAGGACTTGAGCCTGAGACACGCACAGAGAAATAAGGTAGTGAGAAAATATTAAGCGCGTTAATTTCGAACGATTCATTATGCATTACACTCTGAAGCAACGGGAAGGCTGTTGGTGATGATGACTCACACCTGAACCATGGCCATGTGACGAGAACGACAGGTGAGTTCAAACCTTTCTCTAAATTTCCTTCCTCACCGTAACGAGGGGACTGTAAGCCTGAATAGTTTCACAAAGTGTACCAGATCTTGACACGGTAGGTCTTGGGTGGGACCAGGATTCGTAATTACAATTCGACAGAAAATAATACAAACCACTTGTGTTCAAAATCAAAACCACTCTGCTGTCCAAAGAAAGAAGTTCGATAAAAAAGGCTCGTGACAAGAACACGATTCATTTTTAATTCCATGCATAATATTTCTTCTGAATTTTAAGTACGCAGTAAAACATGTTTTGGGGCTATAGATATGGACCGCATAAAAATAACCGCACAAAAAAAATATGCGAAAATTTCATAAATGCTTTGTCGACATAAAACAGTAAATTTTTATGCGGAGAGAGGGACCACATAAAAAAGTCGCTCTTAAAATTATTTACAAAATTTGTGAAAAAGCACTTCGAAACAAAATAAATAATTAAATTCCACAGCATTTTTAAAACATTTAGTTTCCCATTGAATACATGGATAAATTTTCAGAATGTTTATACATAATTCATAGCTACTCGTCGTCATCCAAAGCGCCTTTTCTTCCTGTGATGAATTAGTTCAAAATCGCTTTCATCGTTTGAAGATACAATTTCAATTGATTTATTTTTTGGCACCATAAAGTAAGCAGTAAGTTTTCGTGACAACGGTCGGTTGATCAATTTCTTATGAACGTCACAATAACCAGACATGCATGATCGAAACTCTTTCTGGGACTTTCAAACTCCTTTCGGAATTGGTATCTATTCTAAGAAAACCTCTTCCCGATTTCTTGGAAAGCTGGATCCCTGCATATATATTTATACACTCTCAAAGAATCCATTTCTTCTTGTTCGTCTTCATAATCTCACAAGTTATTGATATTGTCACTATCATTGAAAGTTTCGTCTTCAATTAAGTGCGCGATGCCAATGTGTTGAGAGATAGAGATTGAACGTGCATTGTGGAGAGACTGTTCATAACCAATGAACAGAGAGTCTTGAAGTGTATGTATGTACATTAATACAAGACATTAGAGTGGCTCCAAAACCTTTGAAATTCATATACCGCCTGATAAAAGACCGCACAAAAATAAAATCGCATAAAAAGGACCGTACAAAAACACGTTTTACTGTATTTATATAGAACAAGAAACATTTAAGACGGCGTAACGTACCACGTGACCTAAAAGTCCGTTAACATTTGAAAATTCAATAATTAATGGAATAATGTGGGCCAGCGGTTCTTAAACTGTGCCCCGTGCACCCCTAGGCTCTTCAGCGTTTTTTTTCCAAATGGACCGCAGATTCTCATATATATTTCAGATTTCTTCTTTTACAGACTCTGAATGTGGTCTTGTAGAAAACTTGAAAGACCTGTTATCTTAGAATAGATTACTAAATTGCCCCGCCCCCATTAAATATCTCTACTACAACATGTATTTTGATCAAGAATATTAAGTTGGATAAAGTGTTTAAAATCTTAGAGATCTGTGATGTCAGGCTGATGCATCAAGGGTGGGGCCGCGACGAAAGAAAGTTTATGAACTAATGATTTAGAGGTTTTATTGAAATAAAAAGTGCAAAAAATAGCACTGGACAGCAAAACGTTAAAGATGCTGCATGAAAATTGTGTATAAAATTATCTTTAGTCAGAGAGGATATAGATGCACCAGTCATTACGGCATTGTTAATGGAGCTTTTCTATCCAAATGGAGATCCTATTGCCATAAGAAGGATGTGAAAGATCTCTTGCGCATCTAATTAGGTGAAGGATTGCGTGCTGAGCCATTACTTATGCCATGCTTCACCTCCCAGTTCCTCAGACTTAATTCCGTGAAATTTGTGGTTGGGGAGTTGCCTGAAGTCGCAATGCTATCGTGATAATCGAAAATCATGAGGGATGTTAAGAGACAGAATCCGGTGGTAATTTCTTACCATACCTACTGATATGCTGTACAGTGGTGTTCTCAACATTGTCCCACGAATACGGGCCGTATTTAACCTTTTCAGATCCATAGGCACTTAAAAACTTTTATGTCCTCCTGCTATTTCCAGAACCCCATCCCTACTTCAGTTTTGGTTCGGGAGGGAATTTTCCATAATGTTTATTCTTTTCTCTTTGGAGTGTCCTTCCATTACCCACCCCTTATGGACCCGTCGTTTCCTGGACTAGCAACCGTAATGAAAGCACTCTTGTTACTTTCTTGTCTTACGGAAACTCGGACCCCTTTTGTAAGTAAAGTAAATTAATGTAATCGTTTGCAATTACAGTATAGTGTATACATTATTTTATGAACTGTTTTCAAATAGTTATTTTCATATTTTTCATCGCTTTACTATCTTTTTCTTTTGGACATCCTTATTCTTTGTTGAGTCGCTAACGTTGTACTATTATAATAAAAGTTTTCTTCGAGCTTTGATCATTAAAAACGTTATTATAATCAGTTCCCATGGTAATACCATTTTGAGTAAATAGCACCATGAAGCTGTAAGCTTTTCATTTTCAATAGTAGATCATATTTCAATCTTTACTCTCTAGAGGGCAGAAATGCTTCTCTCATGACTTCGCTAGGTGGTGGTACGTTCGCTATAATTTTTTTCCCTTTTCATTCTCCAATTTTTCGCCTACTAGGCACGTGCCTTGTGTGCCTAAGCGAAAAAGCGCCCCTGGGTATTATTGATGAATAGCGGCCATTATGTTCAACATTTGTTATAAAGAACATCGAAAAATTCCTAAAAATCAATTGTTAAAGTAATTCTTACGTTTATTATATAAATACTAATTACTAATTTTGTAATATAAATACTAATAACTAATTTTGTTATATAAACACTAATTACCAATTTTATTATATAAAAACTAATTCTTACTTTTGTTATCAAAAACATAATCTGTTTACTATTTTTATATTACTTTTTTGTTTTAATAAAACTCCATGTCGTCTTAAGCATGTGTGTCAATTTTTACTCCCTACATTATTCCATGTATTATTGAATTTTAAAACATTAACATACTTTTGGGTTTTCTCGTGTTTCAATAGCAGAATTCTATTTTTTAACTCTCGCGGAGTAAAAATTAAACTAAACAAGAAAAGAAGTTAAATTTTAAAAGAAATAGCATGTAACACATAAACCCTATATATTTCTCTAAAGATTTATAACATTTTTGAATTCTTGAGGGTATTATCAAAATAAGGAAAGTTTAAGAATCCATTAAGGAAGCATAGTATACTTGATAACGCTTTTTTACTAGCGAGAATTCAATATCCAGCAAATATTCCTTTACTCGCTTTCGAAATATCCGATATGTAAATAGAGTTTTGTAAAGTAGAAAAAAAAATATATTCGCAAACCTACGCAAGTCTTAACTAAAAAACATGCCAGGGAAAAAAAACTGCACAAATATCACCAACCTATCAAAGGAGTCTGCCAAACGGAAATAAAATAGGGAAAAGACAGTTTTTTTATACTCTACCTTCTCCGGGATGTTTGAGTTCCAGCCGTCTTTTTGCTACCTTACACAAACATTGTTATGCACACTCAGCACTTTCCTCTCTCTCTCTCTCCATAGAAATTTATTCGGTTTAAAACATTCAAAACTCGAAAAATTCCATATCGATAAATCCAGTTTACGAGAGACACGAACAGGCGTTTTTGAACTTTTCGGAAATTTCAATGAAAATGCGTAAAAAAGTGTCTTATGAAAGAAAATAATGTAATAGTCTCAATGTTTTCTATGAAAAATATTTTTTATGAGTAATACTATACGTTAAGCTAATATTGAACTTAATTGAATTTTCAGTTTTAATAACTAATTAGTTTTTTTTGTGTACTGGATGGTTAATGAGCTTTTATGTGTGATATCCGACATCTTTTAAAAACATGTAGGAATTTCAAAAACATCGGAGGAAATTGAAAAAAAATATTGTTTAATTTTGAAGCCGAGTTTATTACGGTGTTTTTTACTATCCATTTACTAGTAGAGTAAAATCTCGAACTTACGTGAAAGGTGGGACTGAGTGATAAACGCGTAAGTCAGGTTATATAATTTCGCATATAAATATACATAAATTATTTTTAGTTAGAGCTAGAGACGAAAGAAAACAATAATTTAGGGAAAAAAGTGTAAAGCAAGCTCTTAGATAACACATATACAAAATCGAAAATCCTAGTTATTTTGATGCAGAAGGTTTCATAAAACCTTAACAAAGTAGTCTGCTGGTTCAAAGATTTTTTCTCTTGCAAAATTCCACGCAGCATGCTAATAAATTTTTTTATTCCTTGTTTCGTTGAACAGATACTCACTTCATTGGAATTTGTATATTTTGTAACCCTTTTTTTTCAATTAAACGAGGGCCTTTTGTAAAATTCTCAGTTGACATTTGATCCTCTGATTGAACTGAGTCTAAAACAGCAATACTCAACCTGCGGCCCACCGGGCCGATTTAAGTGGCCTGGTCATGGCCCATTGCTCTGAGAAATTCATTTATTTATGAAAATTTGGTGGGAAAATCTTTGTTGAAAAATCAAGTATATCAATTTTGCTTTTTACTGTCGATGTCGTATGGGTGAGAATTGATACATTTTTTTTTCTAATATGTGATAATATACAACAGTGGAGTAGCGATAATGTCATGGGGGGAACTAAATGTTATCTCTCTTTCATATCTTGAAAGGGAAAAATATTCGAAAAAATAGAATGTTTCAAGACGATTGGTTAGTTAACTATTTTGTAGTGAAAAACAAGCATGGTTCAGTAATTGCTTGATTTGTCACGAAAGTGTTGTATTTAAGTGTTGTAATCACACATATTCAATGTCACTTTCCTCGAAGATCTCTTTCAAGAGGTGATAAATAGGCTTTCTCTTGAATATTCCTTACAACAGCAAAAAAGTGTTTTGATAGTAGTAATGTCACAGCGGTAACAAAAGGAACCCTATAACATTTGTTATATAATTGGTAATTATATAAAACCATTTGCTGATGCAGAAATTGTGAAAGAAAATTCTTCCAATTTAGAAAAATTTAATGACAAAAATAAACATTATTAAAAAAAAGCGAACAAGGAGTTTTAATATTTTGGTCAATTACCACATTTTAAATTTTCTATGTAATCTTGGTCTTACAGAATTTCTGCTCCCACCTCTCCCTCCATCAATTCCTATGTTGCGGCCGGCATGAAATAGCCATCATATGTATGCGGCCCGCATGAAGTGGCTAAAATATGTATGCGGCCCGCGTGAAGTAGCTAAAATATGTATGCGGCCCGCGTGAAATAGCTAACATACGTATGCGGCCCAGCAGAAAAAAAGCTTGAGTTCCCCTAGTCTAAAGACTCCATGTCTTACTCTCGCTCATGAATTTCTTTGAGCTCATCCATTGTCAGCTTCTGATTGTTGGAATCGCGCAGTTCTTGTACGTCATCACTAACCACTCCTCATTTTATTTGCCCAGCAACATTGACGACTTCTTTAATCACGTTATCATTTCCAGGGCACTGATTCCGTTTAAGTTTCAATGATGAAAAAAAAAAAGTTAAAGAATCCACGAGATATGAAAATCACGTAAGTCTGGATTTACGTAAGTCGGGGTACTGTTGCATAAAAATTAGGAAAGTAAAGAAGAAACATGAGGAACTTTGAGTTTCAACAAACTTAACGTTCAGAAGCTTCTCTACACGGTAGGTCTTTAGTGACACATGTGGTCTAGTTAAAGAAGAATTTAAGATTTTAATACTGAATCATACACACACTCTGATTCAAAGTACAAAAAAATAAAGCTATATTTTTATATAAACGTTTAAAGCTACACAATACAGGTACCTCGGCTGTGATTTATTTCTAATTTTATAATTTACTTATACAGAAATTTTTTGAAATTCAGATTAATTTTAAATTCGTTTAGTGTGAAAAATCATTAGATGCTTTCATTGTGATATTCTTAGCTTCAAAAGTTACTTTCCCTTCCCATAATATATAATTTCATTTTTTTTTTTTTTGAAAGTATAACACATTTTTGATAAAGAGAGCATTTTTACATTTAATATCATATAAACCTCAAAATGAAATCAAAATATTTATTTTTCTTGCAGATATTATGATGAAGTTTTCAAACCTGGATATCTTGAATTGACCGATTGAATATAGTTCCCACTAGTAAAACACACTTCTGGAAACAATATCGCACATTTATTTGAATGAAGTGAATACAGTGTTATAGAGTTCACAGCGGAAATGAGTCATTTACTTTAAAATAGTTGTGTCTAAGTGTTTTGTTACGTACCATTTGCTTATCTGCTCATAAAATGTTTTTTATTTGCTTTTTATTGATTTATTTTCGAACCTTGTGCAGAGCAGACACCCTGAAACGATGAAGCGTAAGAAAAGTTACGAGCCCTGATGAAATTGCTAATTTGTTGCGAGAGCTTTCTGAGAATGAATCGGCTGATGGTGAGCTGTCTTGTTCTAATTTAGATTCCCATATAAACATAAGATTGAGTGAAAGTGACTGCAAAGAATCTGAAAAAAGTGCTGATGAAATTGATAATATTCCAGTAAATCATGATATATATGTGGCCGGGGATGCACAGAATGGATACAGGATAGTTGCAATTTTCCTGGCAGATTTACGTCTCAAAATGTTTTGCAACAAAGTTGTGGTCCAACAAGTTTTGCAAAACATAATGTCAACGTTAGTTTATTTTTTTTTATAATATAAAGGGACATAATATATGATAATTGCATGAAATAATATTGCAAAGCTTTAAAACTAAACCCTACTAAACAGTAGCCCTGCAATTATTACAATTATTTTATATATTTCATATCGCACTGTCGAAATGAAACCAGTGGACATTTAAGGGTAATCAAAATCCAGGATGTTCTAATGTTAATGTATTTGTTATGTATTTAGTAATAGCAAATTACTTTTGACCACTCTCAAACCCCCTAAGATAGGTTCTCAAAGCTGCTTTTCCTAACTTATAACCACGTGGCGTATAATTCTGGAACTTCCTTGAAATCAACTATTCCATTGCTCGAAAGGAGAAAATCCCTCTATTTAATTGTTTGATGAACTATTTAGTAAACATTAACTTAATTTTCAAGTACTTAAAGCTTCGTTTCTGATTCTTCACTTCATTAAACAAAAGTCAACAAGTTCTACATTAAATTAGAATGCATTTGAAATTAACTATTGCCACATTTATAAGCGAAATAATCATTTGTCATTAAAGGAGTGACGGCCAGTTTATATATTATTAATTATAGATTAGGAGATAAATTTGGTATTGGTATACAAGGCTTGCATCTTCTTAAGTCAAAGGAAAAATTAAATAAATGTACTTTAAAATATTGAAGAATTAATTAAGCACAACTGCTACAAATGAGTTAACTGTATTTAATAGATAAATCTAAATAAGATGGATTTTAGTAAATATAATAATAAAAAGAGTACTACGAGATAGGATTCAAAAGTTCCGGGGCTGAGCTTATAAATTGAAATATTTTTGCAGTAGAATAACTGCGTCAACATTCCTGTGTTACTGCGTTCTTTACCTTTTCTAAAAGTAATTTGATCTAAATCAAGTGGTCGGTGGCTCGTCACGGCATCTGATTTTGTATGAGGATGCATTTAGTAACCGGCGATTGGGAAAGAAATGATGTTTGTAGAGCAGAGAATGAATATCAAGTTTTGTAGAAAGTATAATTTGTAGAGTGCAAAGGAGACTGAGAGTAAGGATGCAAAATGTTGAAGCATACGTACAGCAGTGATACATTGTCGTGAACGCAACCTTTTGAGTGGCATCGATGTTTCAGGGAAGACAGGGAAAGTATCAAAGACGACGAACGCTCTGGAGTTCCGAAGAGCACTGCTGAGAATAAAGAAAAGGTTTCTGCGGCGGTACGTAAGAACGTGCTTCAAACAACGACGGGGTGAAAAGGAAAACAACTGTTTTGCCGCATCTTCCTTACTCCCCTGATTTAGACCCTGGGACTTCGGAATATTTCCAGAACTGGCACGTCTCTTTCAGGGTCATCGATTCCAATATACAGAGGAAATTAAAAGTCCATCGCAAGATGAATCAAAGGACATGGCTGAAAATGGATTCCAGAAATATTTTGATGACCTTTACAAGCGATGATAAAAGTGTGTTTTTGCTCAAGGGTCTTATTTCAAAGAAGAATGTGTTTCAGCAATTTAATCGGTAATACTTTTTAAGTTAATAGACTCATTCCGGGAACTTTGGAATCCTACCTCGTAATTGACACTTTTATATGATGATGTAAATAAAATTAGCAATGTAGCAAACATTAAATATTTACTATCATAACTAAATAAATTACAAAAACACAATGAATGCCATAAAATTGAAAAAAAAATGCCACGTGTATGAAAATGCCTTACATTTCAAAACGTCTACTTTTGGCATGATTGAAATAAACTACGAGAAATTATACGTTAGAATTTCAGTACTTGTATAGTTATTTCAATGTATCTACTACAAATAGAATTTGCTTAAATATTTCGCGAAGTTAGAAAAAGCATTTTATTTAAAGAAATGATTTTTTTCCTCATTACATTTTGCGCGTTTAAGACAGTTAATTAAAGGACAATGGATAAAAAACTAATTAAATCTTGAGAATATTTAAAAAGCAATATAAAATTTGAACATCCGGCACATAAAATAATTAAATTTCTAAGGTGCCGGATATCAGGCTGAGTGGCTTTTAAAGAAATAAAGTCTAGAAATGAGAGACAGGGTAAAAAAAAAAAATTAATTTCGTTTAACAAAGAAAAGAAACTATGACTAAATCATTGATATAAAGATAAGTAGTATTTGATGCAAAGAAAATTATGATTTAAAGGGCTGTCAGAGTTTTATTTCCAAGAAAATTAAATAATTATTGCAATTATGGAATGAAATTTAATCAACATATGAAAACAAGTTTAAAATTAGGGAATTATTTGTAACTTTGTTAAACAGTACGCTATTTTTGCTATAATTCTGTCCTAAGCGTTTTCATAAAATGTTTGGAAAATGACTTTTACTTCATTGTCAATTAAATACTATTAGTTCTCTTAAAAGATTTTCGACCGCATTACCCAAATTTCTATTATTGAATTAATTTCATTTTAAATAATTGAATTTGATTATATCAATTACATTAGGGAAGTAGATTTTAACTAAGCATTCGAGAAAAAATACTATTCGTGTGATTGCATGTGTGTCTGCTTTTACCAGTAATGAGCTGGATTTTTTTTTTAAAGTATTCTACGCTAAACTTTGCAAAGAAATATTTTCCCCACCTGAAGTTGAGTTACTACATATGCATACATATAGAGAGACAATAATGATGACATTTTGAAATGAGATGAAGTGACTAGTTTATTGTTTGCAATGTTAGCCCCTTTAGTGAGGTTTGAATATTTTATTTCACTTTCTATGCATAATCTAAAACATAAAGCAAATATTAGGCAGCATAATTTTTGAATTGGTAATTAATATTCTCATAACAAACCAGTGCATTTTTGCTTATACTGTTCGAGGCGTTATCCAGGAACTTTAAAACAAAAATTTTAAACCAAAATACTAAGAAAAAACATAGCAACAATAAAAATTGCACTACAAAAATGGTAACATCCCGAATATTGCACCTTTTCTCTTCCCTTATTATTTCATGGAGCATATCTTATATTTTTTCTATAAAATTAAGGGATTTTTCTTCAGGTCAAGTTATATAAGGATTTATTTTATATGTGTTCAATTATTTTTACTTGTATTGATCTACTTGAAAACAAATCTATGAAAGAATAATATTATACTACTTTTTTTGCCCACTGAAGACCGAGTTCAGGCAGTAGTGGTAAACACAATAAGTTTACTATTTAGAATAAATAAATATATGGAAATTTTATTTCCCATAATACCCTAAAAGTGACAAGATTATCATTTTTCTTTGCGGTTTTTGGTGGTTAATGCGGTTGCGACGGTGGACTGGAAATTCTAGATTCTATATATTACTTTTTCGAGTGTTCAGTTTTAAAACCCTAGGCTTTTACAAACCTTAAAAGTATTTTCTAAAACTTTTATTTTTGTCACGCAAGTGTACCTGTTCTTGAAGTCTTTAATTTTTGTTAAAAATTATTATTTTGCATTATTATATAGCGATTATAATAATGCATCCAATCTGATTTTTTAGTAACTTTTCTATTAATAATCCAATGAAAGTTAAAGCAAGTAAAAATACTTTTAAAGTCAAATTCAATGCAAAATATGAACGGTTTAAAAATAACTTATTATTTGTTGAATTGAAATAGCTTTCCTTCTTTTTTCTCATTCATTAGCAATTTAGAAAAAGTAAAACATTCGCTATGATTTTTCTTGTAAAAAGGTTAAACAGTTTTTTAAATACATCCATTTTTCATTCAATAATCTTTTTTTTTAAAAGTAAATGTCATTATTTTTGTTTTCTGAAAAGAGAAACGCAGTATTTAACTCAAATTTCCAATCTTCAAAGTTTTACTAAGCAAATAAATAAAAATTTTAAAAAACTTAAACAAATAAACTAAAGAAAAAATTCTGCACCCAAAAGTGATTTTAGATCCTTCACTTTAATTGTCTAGTAAAAGTTTCGAATCTACACATGAGATAGAACAGAAGACATATCGATCAAAAAAGAAAATGTTTCCCTAGTAATCTGAAAAATACTTTAGAAAGGTGTTAATGCAATTTGGAGTAAACGCTTAAAGAATTCCAGAGTAGTGTGCTAGCAATCTACTTGAACTTTTTTAAAGTTGAAAACCATTACTGAAATTAAAATAAAGGAAGGAATTTTTATTAACAATCTGGAAATTGCCTTTCATGGATAAAGTTCATAGTTTTAAAAAAAAGTTGAAAAAAGAAGTATTTCTTTAAAAAAAAAATTGAGTTAATGTGTGTGTGATGCCATTTCTAATATGCATGATAAAAAGTACTGCACATCCCCAAATTTTTTGATATGATAATTCATTTCTGAATTTCTTTTAAGTAATTTTACATAAAAATTGTTAGCAAGTCTTAGTACTCAAACAACAACCAGTTATGCTTATTTGTAAATAGATGGTGAAACCAAAATTAAGTAAACATTAGAAATAGATTCAAAATAAAACACTGCTAAAAATATTTCATTAAATGAAACATTAAAGAAGTCCTTTTTATCAGAGAAAATTCTTGATGAGCCGAACTTAATGCTTGGTTAACCTATCCGAAGCACTGTATATGCACCAAAAGAAATTTAATTAAAAAAAATCAAACATCACACGTCCGCTGTAAATACACATCTCCTTTAACTATTTCGTGTTTTTCAATGGGCTGCATATTAGCAACTGGGCCTTTGCAGACATTGCAAGTCCCCATATGTCAGAGTCATTTCAGGGGTGGCACCATCTAGTGGAGCTCTCGGTACCAGATTTCGATGCTTGGATTCAATCTCTCGTCTGATGTTAAATACTGCCGTGATTTAATTTTGTCAAGAGTATCAAACTGATACACTCTTACATGATCATATGACATGCGTGTCTACGATTTGTGCATTTAGAAAATCTTTCGACTCCAGCGTGTGTCGAACCGGCAAACTTCGGCGTGCGAAGCGTCACGCTACCTCTACAAAAACGGAAGATTTAATCTATTTAATGCAATGAAGTTTTATCAATATATATATATATATATATATATATAT
>BMAV01003900.1:43484-69819 GCA_019973955.1 Trichonephila inaurata madagascariensis | reverse complement strand
ATATATATATATATATATATATATATATATATCATGTATTGGAGTAATTCTTCAAGATTGACTGGAGAAATGTAAGTGCAAACGTTTTCATATCATATTTTATTCCAAAGTTCAGCAAAACAGTCCGTACCCCAAGCCATGGCAGAGACGAGTCTGATTTCAGCATCGATCAGGAGCCAGTGCATCGTTCCTACACGTGTTTTCAGGAAATCCGACGAAGTAGAAGTCAAAGTATTTATGCGGAAGGTGGGTTGTGTTGTTCTGGTAGGAAGCTTACCCCAACTGACACATAAAGGGCTTTGGATTCATCCCATATATATCGTTATGTTATTTAACATGAATACAGCATTTGTATTGATGAACATAAAATTTTTGCCCATAAAAAGTGAAAAAAGACGCACAGTTTTTCATTCAATTTTAAAAATTTATTTGCATGGATAAAACTTATAACAATTAATTACAATTCAATGCTAGATATACATTTTAATAAGAATTGTTTAAAAAATATCGTAAAATTAATTTTTTTTTTGAACTTAGTTCAAGTTAATCAGATATTTATAGATCCATTTAAAAAGAGTTCTAATTATATATATATATATATATACAGTGGGCCGCAAAAGTGTTCGTACACTTGAAATTTCTTATAAAATTTAATGTTTTCGACTAATAAAAATTAATATATTGTAATTGTAATTTTTTTGTGATATCTACAACTTATTCTTAATGAAATGACATAATTAAATTTTCAAAATAGTATAACTATTTTTTAAAAAAATTAATAATCAAAAAGCTACTAAAAGATTACGCCACAAAAGTCTTCGTACATTTAACAAAAATCTCAACTTAGCTTTAAATATTGTATTTCTTTCTTAATTTAGTACTTAGTAGGATATCTTTTAGTGTCCACAACAACTTTTAAGGGTCTTGGTATAGATTTAATCAGTTTTTTGTAATTTCTGCATCGATTTTCCTCCATTCTTCTGTGATTAATGTTTTCACTTCACATTTTGTGTTTATTTGTCATGTTATCTTCTTTTCTACATCAAATTCTCACCAAATATGTTCTACTCGCTAAATAAAGTGATTGAGGAGGTATTTTCATAATTTGGGGACAGTTATAGAGACACCAGTGGCGTACATTGAGAGCAGTGCGCTTGGCGTTATTACCCTGTTAAAAAATTAAGTCGTCTCCAATAGCCAAAATTCGGGTGGATAATTTAAAATTTATCTTTAAAATATTTAAATAGAGCTCATAATTCACAATACCATAAAAAATATCAAATTACCTAATTCTGAGGTCAATTTACACCCCCACGCCAAACACCTTCACTTCAGTGCTGAAGCGTGAATGTGGAGGAGTTCTTGTTCCACATAAATTCCTGGGATTAAACTCCTTATTTTTTCATTTACAAGCGTTTATAGGCCCATCGGAACCAAAAATGTTGAATTATCTGCTATCCCAATCAATTTGCTGTCAATTTTGAATTTTCAGAAACTTAATTCCAAAAATCTAGTTGGATCAATAAAACATGGAGGGGGAAGTGTTCTTGTGTGGGGGAGTAAATCGGCCACAGAATGAGGTAACTTGGCAATTTTTGTTGATATTGTGAATCATGAGCTTTGTTTAAATATTTTAAAGAGAAAATTTAAATTATACGCCCGAAATTTGATATTGGGAACGACTTTATTTTTTAACAGGATAATGACGCCAAGCGCACTGCCCTCAATGTACGCCACTGTTGTGTCTCTAACTGTGCCCAAATTATGAAAATACCTCCTCAATCACTTTATTTAGCCCATTAGAACATATTTGGTGAGATTTTGATGTAGAAAAGAAAAAAAAACATGACAAATAAACACAAAATATGAAGTAAAAGCAATGATCACAGAAGAATGGAGGAAAGTCGATGCAGAAATTACAAAAAACTGATTAAATCTATACCAAGACGTTTAAAAGTTGTTGTGGACACTAAAAGATATCCTACTAAATACTAAATTAAGAAAGAAATACAATATTTAAAGCTAAGTTGAGATTTTTGTTAAGTGTACGAAGACTTTTGTGGTGTAATTTTTTAGTAGCTTTGATTATTTTTTTAAAAAAATAGTTATACTATTTTGAAAAAATTAAATATGTCATTTCATTAAGAATAAGTTGCAGACATAAAAAAATTACAATTACAATATATTAATTTTTATTAGTAGAAAACATTAAATTCTATAAGAAATTGCAAGTGTACGAACACTTTTGTGGCCCACACTGTATATATATATAAATGAATCTCAAATATTTTCTTTTTTAAAGAGAAATGCTTCATTTTCAAACTGATTTCGCATCAGAGGCAAATTAACTTCTTTCTAGAGAGAAGAGTAAATACTTTAAATTTTTTCACAATGTCATACTTAATCAAATATAAGCACAGATATTTGTTTTACTTTAAATAGAGGGTGTTCCTATTACTTAAACGTCATCAAAATTTTTACATTGCATGATAACAATTTTACAGATTTATCAACCTCATAATGTCCTTCGGGATGTATGCATACACTTTAACAATTGGTTAAATTAGAGCAACATCTGAGACAAATCAAGGCATTTGAAAAACTTCAAACTGATATTAACAAAACTAGAACTTTTTATTTACATATGAAATTGAGGAAAATTTACCATATTATTTGGCAACTTATCCGAGGAAACACCTACATCAAGAGTATCAAACTCATGGCCCTCTGATCGCATGCGGCCCACCCAATAAATCTGCATATACTAATATTTAATAAAAAAACAAACAGTCGCAAGCAAAAATAAAATAGGTATAGAATTCTCTAAACGTTTTTTAAATTATACTCTCTTTTTCTTTATGCTATTATGAAAAAAGTTTTTTCCTTTTTTTTTGGAAAGTATTTATTAAATATCTTTAAACATTAAAAACATGTGGTTCTCAACTTAATTTTAAACATACCTTGCGGACCGTAATATCCTATAAGTTCGAAATGCCTGATATGCATGAAAAGAAAATCAATTTTTAAACATCCAATTGTTTCTATTGCTAACCTTCTGCAACATATCATTCGATCGTCAATCTAAGACATAGAATTCATTTATAAAGTAATCATGAACTGTAGCCCGTAGCTATTGAACTGGTCCCCAAAACAACCAGTTGGCACTCCAAAAACAAAGACGTACTAAGGTTACCTTAGCACTACAAGATGCTTGACGTCCACGAATTGTGCTGAATGTACAGTGAAATAATGTGAAAAATGCAGGGTAGCCTTTTGCTTGTAATTTGCTTCATAAATAGTAAACAAATTTAAAATCTTGAAATACGTGTACATTTTTTGTTATTCGAGTAAAAAAAAAATAAATAAATAATTCCGAATTTGTGAATGATAAGAGATAATGAGAGAGGCTATTCTTTTTCTATTTTTATTGCAATGGTGTGAAATAAATGTAATGAACATCGTAAAGTTCTATACATTTATATTGTTCCAGTTCTTTAACATTGATTAAATAGGAGTAAACATGAGAGGTCATGCAATTTTTATCCCCACAAAGTCACAAAGGAAACACAGAATGCATAAAAGAAGACTTACCTGCAAGTACAGCACCAGTTTGCACATCAGACCTCCAAAGAACCACGTCTCCGTAACGTCCCAAAGAACAGAGGGTGGCAAACAGAAGAGGATGACCAGAAAATCAGCAACGGCTAGGTTCACGATGAAATAGTTGGTCACTGTCCGCATGGAATGGTTCCTGTAGACAGAAATGCACACCAGGGCATTTCCAATGAGCCCCACGAAGAACACAGTCAAGTGCAGGGCAATAAGCAACCACTCGTAGGGACTGGGGAAGATATAGGCTTCAATCATTTCGATGTAGTCTTCGTCTGGTACACAGTATTCGTTGGTACACACCACGCTAGTATTGGTTGGGCTAGCATTGCGAGAACCAATACCCTGCTGCGGTTGAGGGACTGATGTCATGGCTGTATTCAGGTTGTAGTCTGTGTCTCCATACATGATTGCTGTGGATTGCCTTTAGTTTAGAGTAACATCAGACATAATGTAGTTATGATAAAAAGTTTTTTTTTTTTATTCGCACGTGTTGTTATTTATAAATCTGATATCAAAATGCTTTCACATTTTGGGCAGCTCAATTCTTGAAAGTTTTTAATTCCCATGTTTATTATATTTTCGTGCGGCAATAATTAAAGAAAACACGAAATATGAACCATAATCCGCAACTGTCTTTTGGTGTTATAAATCTGTTCTAGTAAAACGTACATCTCTCCAAATGTTCTGCTCTGTAAATGTTCATCTTATAAGGTCCATAAATATTAGTGAATCGATGTCCTTATATTCGGTAAAGTACTGGTTTTGGTTAAAATAGGCAAGGTTTATACGAATTATCGTGAAATGACAAGATAAATATTTATCATAGCAGTTATTTTATATTATTCTGACCTCATTTAGTACATTCTTTTTCTCTGACATATAATGTGACAGTCATAGTCATAATTCTTGTATAGAAAAAGTGGCATATCAGAACGCAATTCAGAAAAACTAGTATTTATTGATTTCTTTTTTAGCATTGGTCAGACATTTTGAAGTGCCAAGCAAAAAATTTAAGTATTTAGCATTTCTTTGATGAATATTATTTATTCAGTTCAGTTCTTGGGGATTTTTATAATTTTAAGAATTATTAAGCCTGAACTTGATAGAGTAAAGAAAAAATTCGAAAAAAAATGCAATTTCTTAAATGCTGGTAATAAGGTAAACAATTTTAGCCTCTAACTCAACTACTTTTCCCCAGAAATCATTTCAATAAGTATGTTGATCCACCAATGAAATGCCTTTTTACACATGTAACTGTCATACTATTTCTGTCACTAAAACGTCGAATTATATAGAAAAGTATTATATCACATAAATTACATTTTCCTACTCTAAATATTGTGACCAAATACAACACGTATTGATAAGTTTCGTGATATTTTTGTTTCAAGGATTAATTTCAACAAGAAAATATTTTCATTACCTTTTCATTTTATGTCCTGTCAGTTAAAAAAAACAGATGAGTTTAAATATGTATTTAATAGGAGAAAGTGGTTATTATTCCTTTTTTTCACTAAAAATGCTTAACTTTTAACAACTGAAATTTCAATTTTATTATGGAATTCCACAGGGTATTTTACATTGATTATAAATGCATGTATTTAGTTAATACCAAGATATAATGAACAGAATATACTGTCAATAACTTCAATATTTTTAAACTTTTCTAAAAACGACAGTTCGATTTACACAGCAAATACATTTGACACACATTCATTCCAATTTTTTTCTTTGTATTTACAGTTTCCTTAAGCCACAGTTTGTTTATTAATCATATTTCCCACTTTTTGCTGCACCTTCTTTGACAATAAACTTCTTTGTTTAAATATTAATTAAAAAGTTTAATGTATATCGTCTTTCAACAAACTTACAAATATCAACTTAGTCCTTTTTTACAGCTTCGAATTCCAAAATAAAATAAATTACGCATTAATTAAGAACATTATCGTAATTACCAAACTTCTATTCAAGAGCTAGTTCTAATTACAATTCTATTAATTGCACAACAAATAAAACAATTTCTACTCTGTTGTTTCAACTA
Source organism: Trichonephila inaurata madagascariensis (assembly GCA_019973955.1). NCBI lineage: Eukaryota > Metazoa > Arthropoda > Arachnida > Araneae > Nephilidae > Trichonephila > Trichonephila inaurata. The sequence goes on along the minus strand of BMAV01003900.1, from coordinate 64,166 downwards.
GGACAACTCTGATAAAGTCATATTGTTATTTATTCTCCTTTTTTTAATACAGAAGTATAACTATTTTTATTCTCTACTTTATTTTTATTGTACTTTAATAAGTGCTCAGTTTATTGTGGATATGCTGATAAAAGAACCGTAATAAAGGAATCGTAAAATCAAGTCATTAAAAAATAATTAATTTTTAAATATTCTCCTCGTTGAACATCTTACTGAAGAGTGTCTTTCGAACAAGAGAACAAATGTTATTAATAGTTCTTTTTAAAATACCTCCTTCGATTTACCAATTAAGGAACAATTTTTCTTCACCAAGTACTTTCAAGAATCTATCCTATTTGATGACACGCAAATCTGTAAAGAAAGAAAAAAAGCGTTTTAATTTAGTTATACTCAATACAGTGTTTTGTAAAATAATATATTTTTTGTCAAATATGTTGGAATTTCAAAGTTTTCCATATCGTTCAACCATATTTGTCTGAATATTTTCAGATCGAGTAATAGTTAAATACATAGTTACCAGAAACGCTATAAGAAGGTTACGAAAATTTGATCATACTCATGATTAAATATAAAACAAATATAATAAAAGACTGCTGCATAAGGGGGGAAAAGGCAAATTCATCTTTAAAAAATCTTATCTGGTTTTTTTTGTGAAAAAAAATAACTATAAAGTGCTGTTATTGATGTTAAAGCTAAATATTACCTTTAAAAAATAACTCTTTTGAAACATGAAGCAAAAAGGAAATTTTTTAACGCTTATATTGAAAAAAAATTATATCTTAAAAAATTTGTTTTTAAATATGAGACACCTTAAAAATAAAGTTCAGGTATAAAAATTTATACATCCAAGATAACGGAAATTGTAACAAAAATTGATGATAAAGAAAGTATTTAATTTCGTATAATGGGTGTAGCAGTATTATAGCAAAAAGATAGTTAAAAAAATATGAATTGAGTTCAAAATATATTGAAGGTGCGGGTCACACTCTTAGGGATTACGAAAATAGTTTCTACACATTGTCGAATTTATGCTGAAAACTTTTGCTAAATTTGTTCTGCCCTGTGTTTTCTTTTTTTTTTTCTTTTTCGTAATTTGTCTATACAAACTCTTTTAAAGTTGGTTTCAAAATTTACATAAACAGTTATTTCGATCTCTGGTAATACATCAGAATGTAGACTTCAGACAGTTTATATATAATTGCTATGGTTTGATTGTGTTTATCAAAGCTTCATTACGCGGATTGTGCTAAAACATAAATATTCGAAAAGTGTTCAGAGAAATTAAACACTTTTTAAGAAAAATAAATATAAAGCAGAGTTACTAAGTCGGCCTTTGTTTTTCAAAATATCATACACACATACCCTGTTTTTGCCCAGTTGTCTATTATGGTCGCCCTGACAACGAACAGCGTTTCCAATAAACATTTCAATCCAAGCATTATATCTTATTCTCAATACTTAACCGAATAAATATACAACCGAATTTGAAAAACAATTTCAAACAACATAAGCCATGATAATACAATAAACTATATTAGCGTGATTGATATTATGGATAGGGACTCAGCTCATAAAGTTTTCATGAAGTTCTTATGGAATTGTTATGATATTATCGTCTAAAATTACCAGCACAACTCGCCTAACTGAAAACAGATTAACTTTTATACATGTCAACAATTCTATAATTCATGAAAAATCTATTTTTGTCTTGACAATATTTTTTTCCGCCTTATGTCTTTTCCTAAAATCTGTGATTCAATTTTCTGCCACTTAGTTGTTGGATTTTGAGTTTATTTTTCTCAAATTTTGGTGCTTGTTTTCAAATTTAATAAATAAAAGAATGCTTGAACGAAAAACAAATGCAGAGAAAATGAATTACAGTAGATTCGATGAAACACAATAAAGTTTGAAACGGTTCCATTTTTCAAATAGAAAATATATGAGCACCTCATCGAATTTTCATTTTGACAACATGAGGATGTGTTTCGTACTTTGTGACATTTGAAACTGCCATGAAATATATCGCTCCGATAGATATTATATAAAACACGAAATTTAACTTTATTTTCTACTTTTTACGACATTTCAAATTTCATATAGAATCAATAGTCCCTTTTAAAACATAAATTAGTTTACCATCCACTATAGCGGTTAGCGACGCTGACTTCTGTGCCGTAAAGCCCAGATTCGAATCCCGGAAAAGGCATGAATGTTTGTAAATGCATAGTGTCCTTGCGGCATGGGGGTGCTCTAAATAGCCATCGAGCCGCAAGTCATCTAGTGAGGTTGGTGGAAGGGTAAGAGACATGGAAGTCCCGTGACCATCTCTAGTGTGTTTTCCCTCAAAATTGGGATGGAACCAAGCCAAAACGTACTGTCACCTGAATAATGCTCAAAGCTACGGCTAACGACAGTCGTAGATCTGGCCCTTTGCCAGGATGAACTTCGTGGGCTTCGATCTGACATCGTCAGACAGGTGGCATTAGAAACAACAACAACAAAACATAAGTTATGCATATAAAAGTATTGCAAAATTTTCATTTGATAAGACATTTATCATCTATTCCAGCCGTTTTTAAGAGGGTTACTTTATACAGCATTTCCTCTTTCTCCCTAATGTCCAAAGGGCTAGTTTTAATGCATATTTTTCTAAAAAAATTGACTTGTAGTAAAATTACTAATTTTTTAGATGCATTTATTTCGTCATTATTACTGTTGTTATTTTAATGAAAGTATTTTTAAAAGTTATGAGTAGTTCTTTTTTAAAAAAAATCATGAGTGGAGAAACATGGGAAACATAGGTTATTTTTCACACACAATTCCTACTATAAGCTCGCACTCTCTATATATTTATTTATCTTGGTGGAATTTCCAATCGTTAATAAAATACATTTTAAAGCACTCAATTTAGCTGAAATTTTACATACATGATTATTTGGATGTCAATGCAATAATTTAATTATAATTAATAAAAATTGATTAAAACTAATTATTAAAAAATTACAAAAACAGCCACGTTGGCGACTTAGCGACAATTTTGGCGATTTGTGTCAAAACTTGAAAAGTCTTTTCCTCACGTTTTAAAGCATTCAGTTTAACTGAAATTTGATACACACGATTGTTTTGGATCACAATACAATACTTTAATGATAATGAATAAAAATTATTTACCATTTACTGTTGTTATTCTGTCCTATGTATATACATATTTATATTAAACTATTTAATAAAAAGTAGTTAAAATAAAATTTTTCTTTGTTGATCTAAGTAGGAATTGACTTAAAAAAGATTGTTTATATTACTTGATGTTTTATATGCCACTCTTTCAAGAATTAGAGATTTTAAGTAAACTCTTTTCAGTAATGCTTTCTTGCTCCAAAGTATGGTTTCCTAAGATACTTCTAATTTAGTTATAGTAAAATTTTAAACTGCATTAGAAACAGGAGTACCATTTAACTTTCCATAAAATTTAAAAAAATCATTTTTTTCCGTAATTTTGTGAAGACGCCTTTTTATTTTTAAAATATCGTATAAAGGCAAAAAAAAAAAATTATAGAAAAACTTATCTCTAATTTAAATGTGCAGTATGTAAATGAAATAGTCCAGTAAAAGAATGTCTCGTCCCCCCTATTTCTATAAATAGAACATAATCGAAGGAAATTATATTTTTAGTAAAATTGATAAGCAAATAACCTTTGTTATCGTTTGATGTTTTTTATTCGTCTGCATTAAATAAATATTCGTTAGTGATATGCTGAATGAGACAGGCTTATTTTTAGTATCTGATATTATTTTATTTACTATTTAGGAGGTAGAATTCAAAACTTCCGTACTGAGTTTATAACATAAAAAAATATTTCTAATTAAATCGCCGAAACACATCCTCCTTGGAAATAAGACCCTTGAGCAACAACGCACTTTTGCCATCGTTTGTAAAGTCCGTTGAAACGTTTTTGGAATCCATTTTTAACCATGTCCTTTCATTCAGCCTGCTATGAAATTTTAACTTCATTTGTTGATTGAAATCGACGACTCTTCAATTGACGTTCCAAATTAGGAAGTAGACTAAAGTCACCGGGAGCGAAATCAGGAGACAAAGGAGGATGTGGCAAAACAAATGTTTCCTTTTTTGGAAGAAAGTTAGTGACGAGGAGGGATCAGTGTGTGGGAGCGTTGTCCTGCAGAAGCACCCAGGATTGCTCAGCACACAGTTTTGGTCTCTTCTTTGAAATCGACTCTCGCAAATGACGGAGGATGTCTACATAGAGCTCTTTGTACCGGGTGTGCTCTACAGGGATAAATTCTAAATGCACAATGATATGGATATCGAAGAAGATCTCTATCATGACCCTTTACAACGATCTTGGTGGAATTTCTGCTTGCCTGAAGATTGTGGTGATTTCCAAGTGGCCGATGATCTCTTGGATTTCGTGTCGTCCTTTTCTCATCTCCAGAAGCAAGGGAACTCTGTCAACAGCCGAGATCAAGTATCCTGCCATTTCCATTCGAATGGTCTTTTATCTTCGGTTAACATGCGGGGAACAATGTGTTGACACACCTTGTGCATGCTAAGATCTCTTTAGACAGTATCCATTGATATGTGGTTTCGAATACACTAAATAATTCTGCCATTTGCATAATTGATTAAAGCCTTTTCTTACGTACGCTGCAGAAACATTTTCGATTTTCTCAGCGGTGCGGATGTCCAGAGCGTCCGTCATCTTCGACACTTTCCCTGCCTTCTCAGAAACGTCTATGATATTCAACAGTTAATGTTCTCGATAATGTATCCTTGCCGTACACATGCTTCAGCATTTTGTAAATCTACATTACATACTTTCCAAAAGCGAACACAAATTTTGATACTCATTCTCTGCTCAGCAAACGCCGGTTACTAAATGCATCCGTCGACCAAATTTCGACACAGTGCCGAGTCTCCAAACCCGTGATTTGGGATAAACCACTTTTTCAAAAGGGAAAGGATGCAGTAACACAAAAATGTTGTCGTAGTCACTCTGCTGCAAAGAATTTTCACGTTATAGGCTCACTAATTCCGGAAATTTTGTATCTACTGCATATTATCCGAAACTTTTACATTGTGCAGATATTTTATTTTTTTAATAACTGTACTCAGATTTATTGTTGATGTTATAAATATGAAACTACATTACATCTAATATAAAGATAATAAAAGTAAATTGACTTTTATGTTTTTTTCATTAATTTCAAAATTGCTCAAAATGTATCATGGGATATATTTTCATTATTTCTAAGTTTTTGTTAAGTGTTCCGCATGTTCAGTTTTGCAAAACTTCTAATTTTTCACAAGAATTATATGAGTTTTGGTAAAGTAGGGAAAATATAAAAAAAACCGATAATCAACCATTTAAAAAACCTTTCCATTCCGATAGGTGGATTAAATAGTTTTAAAAATATAAAAAGAATATACATGTTAAAATTTAAAAAAAAGTTTTTTTAATAATTTATAAATTATCACGAACTATTAAACAACAATCCTTGAAACGTTCAGACTATTTTGCGAAGATAATTAAAATGATGTATACTGATATTCAGCTATTTTTAAAATATGTATCATTTTTTTTGTAACAAAATTAAGTTCTTTAAAAATTTTAAGAAATGCTCAAATTTACTTTAACATTTTCTTCCTCTTTTAAAAATATTTTTTACATATGTTTTATCAAGAATTATTATAATCTATTTAGAAGAAGAGTGGAAATTATGTTTATTTTTATCTGAATTTCAATCCAAATATGAATTTTTGTTTCGTTTTGTTTTATCTTTGTTATTTATGTTTTAATGTTAAATGCAATTTTGTATATTTGCTAATAAAGCATAAAACATGATTCATAAAAAATAATCCATCTGTGAAGAATATATTAGTTTAGCTTTATTCGAAATAATACACTTGAAAAAACTGATGCAGAATAGGACACGTAAGGATTCAATCTTTTCCCGCAGGGAAACGGATATAAGCAAAATATTTTCAACGTTAATAGCCAAGTTGGGAGCATGCGATTGAAACAGCGTGAAATCTATGTCAAATGCTAAAGATCTAACAACTGCCATTATTAAATTCACCATTTCAAATATGCAAAGTGGAGATGGAGTGTGTACAGTATACATCTATTTACTAATTAAATGCCTCTAGGCATAATATAATATCATTCACCTCAGCATAGATGCCACCGTTTTCATTGAGGTACTATTTCAGTTGGTATGGAGTGACTATTCAGATGATTATCGTTCGAAAACCAAATCGGAGCTAATTTTTATTCCAAAATAGTAACAAATACACATTTTTCACGATTTAAGAAAAAGAAACACATCGATAAAGGACAAATGTTCCCAGAACTTTTGCCAAATGTACAAAAGAATACACATTTATTTATAAAGGTTGCTCAAATGAAAAGTGATTGCGTCGGAATGAGTGCAGCTATAACGGAGCCACCCAATAGGAGCACGGACGGTAGAAAGTGAGGAACACGTATGACAGTGAAAGCAGTTAGCGGTAGAGGAAATTAATTGAAAGTAGTCGTGCCAAAGGCCCAGATCGAAACAACGTGCAGTGGAACGACTTCTGATTGCGAGTCTAGTTTAATGCAGGCATCTATCGACGAATAGTCTATGGCGAGCACTGTTTAGGTAGAACATCTAGGAACAGTTGGTATAAAAGGTTGCGAGAAGGACAGTACCCGAAATCGGATCTTCATGAAAATATCTACCCACACGTCTCCCATGAAGCCAAGGCAACTTTAAAAACTCCGTTGGGAAATGCTTGAGCATCCACTATACAGTCCGAATGTATTACCCCGTGACTTATATGCCTGTAGGCCACTCAAGGCAGTACTAGGTTTCCATTTGGATGATGAAGTTGTGACGGGCTCGCGCGTCTCTTTTCTTTAACATAACCTCTGGGTTCTTTGGTGGCCAAGATTAATGGTAACTCTTTTTCAACCAAAACCCAAGAAGCGAAATGTGAACAAGAAATGCAAATAAGATAGCTTTTAAAAGAACAGAAGTTTCAGTAAACATGATGTCAATTTCAGGAAAGTTATGTTTGAAGAGGTACTAGCGTGAATTGACAGCCACTCGTGAAGTTACCTGGAAAGTAAACCAGTAATACAAGGTGCATACCATTGCACGTGTGCCCAGACGTCTACATATAAAGATTGATGTTAAGTTTGGATTAAGGTAGGACTGATTATTTGATAAGAGGACTTGTAATATTATTAAAAGTAATAGTAGGCTGATTGAATAATTATTTAGAGAAAGTGGTCTAAGTTACGCGATTCGGTTTAACTATCATTGTGTGTGTTTGTTCATTCTATATTCTCGCTATTTAGATTTATCTAAATTGTTAGACATTTAAGTTCTATTCTTAATAAAGTCATATTAAGAATTTAAAATGTCTATTCCTTTTACAAATCCTACACCTCTTGCTCACGCTGACAATAAAGATACGGTCACCAAAGGGGGGGGCGGTATCATAAAATGAAGAAAGTTGAGATTCAACCACGTTCTTTCTAGAATGAAGACATAGACCTGCAGCCGAAACAATGGGACCTGTGTTACAACTCCCAGAGTAATGTCTTTTGATTTCCAATAAAATTATCATTTTTATTGAACTTATCTACTTTTCATTTGGGCAATTCTTATATTTTATCATAGCGTAGAGTAATTATGCAAAAATGATTCAATTATTATATTGTACACAATGATTTATAATTTGTTAGAGCGGTAATTGGCGGAAAGTCTAGGAGATTCCATAAATTACTACATTAAGAAAAAGTTGAAAAAAAAATATTTTTGGACATATATATTTGTGGCGTTTTAATCAAAACCTCAAAGCATATTTAACGCTTACAATGTGGTCATTAATAATGCCGTATTTGAATTATTAGACTACAGATTTGAAATTTGATAATTATGTTTCTTTTGTTAAACATTCAATACAAAATTTGTGGTAAATGACTCTATAAAGAGGTATACGGAGGTACAAAAGGTAAATATCTTTCTGTTTTAGAAATTCAACTCATCTATTTTTTAAAACAAGAAGTGAAATCTATATACGAAAGTTTTCCAATACGTCAAAGGACATTAAAAATAAAAATAACTTTAAATATATGTATATAGTCGTATAATATAATGAAAAAACTCAGTGAACCCGGCGAGTAACGACTAGTATTGTGCATACAAAAATTTCAGTTAGTATAACTTAGATTTATTTTACTAAAGCATCCAGTGTTTAGTTAAAATAAAATATCTGCTATCTTCGTATTTACAAAACTCAGTGTGGGGCTCAGAAGCGCAGATAATACGATAAATATCTGGCTATAAGCTTAACACTTTTTAAATTAAGATATGATTTTTCGTGGTTTTTACAATGTTTTGAAAATTATATGATAAAAAAAAATTAAAACCATAAAGGAAATATTAATTACGAAGTTGGCAAAAACTGGATGAAAACGCCACTGCATTATGTAATAAGTTTGTATTTATATAAATGCGACTCATTCTCAACAAAATACCAAGGACAAATTTCCAATTTTTGAACATTTAAAAATTTAATTACAATTGATTTTTAAATAACCTAAAAGATAAGATATTTGCAAAATATACATCATTTGGCTTAATTACTGTATGAAGCCGATTCGGAAAAATTGTTATATTTATATTAGTTATCTTATATTTATACTAATTTTTAAGAAATAAGTCAAAAACCGTTTTGATATCCCTTGAAACATACACAAAAAATTTCAGCCAATTATACTAATAACTTTTTTCTCAATACCTCTTATAGTTTCGAATTTCTTAGGGAGAGGGGCATATTTTGCAATGTACACATTTTAAAACTAGTATCTGTGTGCATGCAGAAAATTACATCCAGTTGTAGATTTCATACTTTTTAAGGGAAAAAAAATTATTACAAACTTGGGAATTCTCTCATAAGCCTGATCAATTACCCTTACAAAATTAAACCATCAAGCATGTTTCGATTTTTAACAAAATCCGCGATTTTAAGGTAGTCAGATGCTCTTAACAGAAAGAGAGAGAACTACCCCATAATAGTTTCATTGTGCTTACTATTGAGTCTCTTATAAAATTACTTCTTATCCTACGTTCGCTTACGCCTCTTCTATGTCATTCAATTCAATGAAAGCTAATGGATCTTTCCTCTCTTACCGTTGCCTTTGTAATCTTATCGATTCTCGTTTGAGGGTCGTGTTTTTTCCCCAAAAAACGTCTTGTGAGCCAAAAGAAAATGCCATTACCCACTATAATAAGAATTCAATTAAATCGAATGGAATGTACCACAGGAGCAATCGAATCCTATTGCTATTGTTTGCTGTTTTGCAGCATAGAATTTGTAAAAATCTATTATTAAAACTATTTAATAATACCGCAATTAACTTTGTTCTGTGAAATCCAAAGAATAGAAATATTAAATAGGAGTTAAAATAAAATCCTATGCATACTGGATATCAGTAATGATACACTTGGATGTGGAAATTTGAAAATAAATTGTACGGATCCATTAACCTAAGCTTTAAAATAATCTCATTATCAAAATCTTTGCATTATCAGAAATATTTTTAGCTATTAGTTATTTTCAGGCTTAATGTTTATTAGTGCATGAGTATTGCCATTAAGATATTGTAAGATTTCAAGAAGAAAAGAAAAACATTCTGAAGCTAGTTTATATTATTTCGAATTCATAGCAATTTATTTTGTCAGAAGCGTCTCGAGGCGTATGTCTACAGACCCGACGTTGGTTAATCTCTCAAGAAACGTCATCTTTGAGGCCACTAGCAGCTTACTTTTGAGTAATAGTATGGGAGTCAAACATTAGATGGCAGCACTGCTTAATACCTCTGATTGAATATATCCCATGGAGAGCTTAAGATATTAAACCGTAAATCATAACTAGTCCTAACTCACTGAAAGGCTAACATGCATGCGTCATATATTCCTAACTAAATAATACTATTGATATCGATGGAAAGCATTTCAAATGACGCTCAATAGAACATTAAATATTGCTTATCAAACACAATAACGGAGTTTATAAAAACAATCTTCACTAAATTATTGCTTAGAAACTCTCAGGAACGCTTAGAAACAAAAATTACTTTCCACCATAAGAAGGGGGAGGGGGGTACTCCATCTCCAGCAAGTCGAGACTGCCAATCCCAGAAATAGAAGTATCTTAATAACTGCCTTGACATAGATTTCCTTTACAGCTCGTCGTCTAAGATGCAATAAATCACAGATCTCCGGATCCAAAAATGGGCAGTTCAAATCGTTGGGAAGTATAATAAATGCTATACCCATGTTCAACAAAGACTTTATACTTGAACAAATATCTTTTGAGGTTAATACATAAAATCTAAGTGACATAGATCTATTAAACGCTCTATGAAATGTGAAAAAGGTAAGAGAGTGAAAACAAATTAATACAAAATTGACAGAACTATAAGATTAATACGGCAATTGGTTAGTGTGATAGGAACAATGTTATATTGCGCCAAATTTCGCCAGACATTAGTTAATTTATGAAAATGGTTTTCTTTCTGACCTAGATAAAATGCTGTAAACTTAAAAAAGGGATTGCAACAACAAGGAGAAGGATCAAATTAGATAGATATCTCTGGAGCCTCTTGGTAATGGAGAGACAGTATTCGTATTTGCCAAAGGTAGCAACCTTTACAGACGAAAAGAATGTTGTTTCATAATTTGAGATTATTTTTTAGGTAAATATATTATTTACCTAAAAAATATAAACCCCTGATAGGTAATACTCAGAGGACACGATACATAAATAATATGAAAGAAAATTTCTCATTTAAGTACAGAATGGCGGTAACAGTGCGAAGTTAATATTCACTCACTCACTCACAGAAAAGCGGTGTTGGAGCAATCCAAGATTTTTACTACAATATTTGCATAGCAGTTGAAATGAAATAGTGAAGTTATAATAAATATGAAAGAATCGCAGGAAAGAAACGAACTATATATATATATTTATCATAAATAAGTTAAATAAACTAATCATAGAATTATTGTAATCTAAAGGCATAGAAAAAATATTAGTTATCATTATGTAAAACCTACTCATTTTTGTGATTATTCGAAATGTGCATGAATATGAATTAGCTCAAAACAATTTCAAGTATTTCAGTTAAAAATGAGAATTAGTTTTTATCTCTATCTGTAACTGTATTCTATTATCAGGCTCATAATTTTCTTTTTAATTGAAGAATTCCAATTTGGCATTGCAATATTGGACCAAAAGTTCAATACCGGGGTATTCGGTATTTTTTAGATCTTAATACTGGGATACCGGTTTTAATACCGGTATTAGAAATTTTAGAAAAAGCACAAAAACACAGTGTTTTCTTTGTTTTATATTTGCTAGTTTCATTAGAGAGTGTAAATATCACAAAAAATAATTTGTAACTTATAAATTATAACAGTATATAAATCACACACACAAAAAAGAAGTAAAGGAACATCTTATTTATTCAAATCACAAAAAAGTGTAAATATCGCTATTCAGTCTGTGATACTAGTACAAATTTTTGAAATGTGATCTTAAAAAAACAATGCATCAATTGCACTGTCATTAAGCCTGGGACGTAATTTTGTGCAATAATTTCATCCGAATTACCTTTTTTTTCAAAATAATCAAAAATCCCTGATGGCTTGAGCTTCGAAAGCGAGCTAAAATTTGTATCTTCATCGCAATTAGATTCTTTCCTCTTTTACAATTTTGTATCATTCTTCGTTTTTAAATGTGAATGGAGTCCCCGTTTGTACTTTTTCCATTCATTTTAATAACACTAGAACATTTCTTACATTGTGCCACTATATTCTTTTCATCATATAAATAATGAAACCAATCCTAAGTATTAACAACTGATTTCTTATGTTCTTTAAAGTTATTCTCATTCATTATTATGGGTTATTATTTATGAGTATATATATATATATATATATAGTTAATATGAAAAATGTTTTGAACCTTAAAGTATGTTATGCAAATACAGAGTGAATTACAAACTCACCAATTTAAAACATATCAAAATATTACGCACTTTCTTCATGATTACGAATTTGGTTTCACAGATATGAATATAAGTCTATGGAATCCTGATTGTGCTCCGTATCGCTCTGAGATGTAACAGGATATTTTTGGCCCGACGCTTTAGAGGATTCACATATTTTATCACTTCTCTTGACTATACGATACAGCTTTGTATTCTTCACAGTTTCATTAATTTCGCTCGTTAGGGAGACACACAAATAAAAACGTATATTATTTTGCGATGTTGCTGATCCCTGAACATATATATAGAGGAGACAATTTTAAGAAAAAAAAAATTCTAGTAAATGCCGAAAAGCCGGTATTTAAACTTGTGAATACGGGTATTTCAAAATTGTACAAATTGCTCAAAATACCAGTATTCGGTATCCCGGTATACCGGTATTGCAATCCCTAGTTCCAATTGATGATTTTCTCGTGTAGCATACAAAATAAAAATAATAAATGATTCCTAACAGTCAAGTCTTGTCTACCCATATTAACATAGAAAGATAAAATTATTTTAATCTAAAATGCAATTTACCTGTTAAAAGAGTATAATATCAAAATTTTTCTTCCTTATTTCATTATTTTTTTTCAAACAAATTATTTTATGAAACAGCTATATATATAATTAAATTATTATTAATGAACTTTTTTAATTATATATTACACATACCTTATAATTTTCAGATATTCTTCAAATAAACAAAAACAATGCAAAAAAATTACATTTATCTAAAATCACTTTATAAGGGTCTCCCAAATGAAAGTGGCCCTACAGTCGATTTAATGAATGGTTCAATGCTATTAATAGAAATTAGTATACAAAGGAAAAAATTAATACAGACGTAACGCGTAGTTTGGACAAAGTCACCTTGTAAGTTAGAACAAGTGTCCCAGACATGGTTCACGACGTGATCGATATCCTGGGTGAAGAAGCTCCACGTTTTATTGTTGAATCAATTGTCAACAGCAGCTTGAGTTTTATTATCGTCGGCAAGTCACCGTCCCTTCATGGCATCCTTGGGTGGCCCGAAGATGTGGTACTCCACGACGAGAAGTCCGGACAGTAAAAGGGATTTTTGAGAGCTTTCCAGTGGAATTGCCGTCACAATGTTTGGCACCCCACAGCCACATGAGAATAAGCATTATTATGCAAGGTGATAATCCCGTGTGACATCATGCCATGTCGGCGGTTCTAGATATTTTTTCTCAGTTCATCCATTGTGATGCAGTACGTGGTAGCACTGACCATCGTGCCCGTACGTAGACATTGCAACAGTAGTGTGCCATTGACATGGAAGAAGAACGTTAACATGACTTTATCAACTTCGGCCATGGGGATGTCATTCCATCGTCATACTTTTGGTGGATGGATCAAAGTAATGGTCTCGGGTGTCATCAGCTGCAATGATCCTTGAAAGGAATTGGTTCCCCATTTTGTAGTACCACATAAGGTGATGTAGGAAAACAGATATGCGATGAATCTTCTGCTCCTCTGTTAAATGTTTTGGTACTCATTGTGCGAAATCCTTTCGGTATTGCAACCTTTCATGTGTTGTTGTTTCTAATGCCACCTGTCTGACCTAGTCAGATCGAGGCCCACGAAATTCATCGTGGCAAGGGGGTAGATGTACGCCTGTCGTTGGCCTTGATCACAATACCGGTGACAATACGAATTAGCAAGGTTAAAGTCCCAAAGGGAAGATTAGATGGCGGCCCACCGATCTCCATAATTTAGGCATGGGACTGAAGGGCAGGGAAATATTTTCCAATCCCCTGCAGTCGTGATTCAGCCCACAAGACCTCGGACCCACTGATTTAACGAGCACGTATTCCTTGTGTACTAGGAGTGTATTTGGTGGCATCGGGCATTGAACCCAGGCCTTCCGATCTGGAGTCCGATGCTCTAACCAGTAGGCTATTTGCGGCCTACCTTTCATGTAGTAATGAGTAAACATTCCATTGCTCATAGACATTTTCTCTGCTATTTCTCGAGTAGTGATACCTCGATTAACTCAGACGAGACGGTACTCCTCTGCAACTGCTTCTTTGATGATAATCACATTCGCTTGACCTGTCGTCAGTGCTGCTTGTCACGTTACGAAAATCCCTACTTCATCGGAATACCAATTTGTGACTCATGTACACTGTAATGTTTGAGAAATTTAATGGTAGTGGATGATTTATGATTTTAAATATTTGGTTTACTTATGTGGCAGCTATTTATTAACGTATATACATTTATATTGAAGTTATTAAAAATATTGGTTATTTCATTAGGATTCAGGATGATATTTGGAAGGGAGTAGATCACAATCGTTCTTTTCGATGTTTTCCAAGGTACTTTTTTGTTTACCCTCTCCAGTGTCTTGGGATCAGGGGCTGTCGCTCCTTTATCCTCGATTTGCATCCGGCTCGTGGGTGGAGTGGAGTGGAGTTTTCTCATGGTAACAAAGGTTGCTGGTACGATGATAGAAGACAAAACCTCGCAATATTTAGGGGTGCACGCATGCATTGAAATACGGTTATCCTATCGACAAAAAAATCCGACTTTTCAGCTGTGTGACGCGAAGTTGTCATACATTCATTTTACATTCGACAATATATTTTACGAGCACTCAGATTTTCCGTTGTTAAAAATTGCCCGACCGCGCCTTGACACCGTTTGTAGGTATCCATGACGCGAACGATGCCTTTCAACGTGCTTCCCTGCTGCCTCCCTGGCATCTGGTGGGAGCGGACGCATTATATCGGGGCATGCGCATTTATCTTTCTCTTTAAATGGTGAAGTTATTACAGCAATGCCACTTTCATTTGGGCAACCCTTATATGAAAAAGCCCAGAATTTTCGGAACTTTTTGAAGAGGAAAAAAGGTGTCAAGCTTAGAAAAACAAACATTTTTTTTAAAGAAAAAAGCCATATGAAAGCCATTTAAATATTTTAACTCACTGTGTGTTGTGAATAGAATTTCTGTTTTAAAAGAAGGAAAGTCACATGAGTCTCTCAAACTCAGAACCAGAATCCGAGTATTCAAACAATTCGTAGTATTTAAGTTTATTGAAAGGGATGTCTGGCAGCAAATGATTCTGCAACGAATTCTTTCATCAGGGCATAAAAATTTAAAGCATATTAAATTAGGCCTAAGTCATTAAAACAAGATATGATCACGTGCCTTAAACAAAAATATCTGTCCCCACTTATTTTCAAACAAATAATGGCTTAGAAAATATGACAAGTACACAAATATTGTATTGAATAACAAATGATAAATGTCTTAGTTTCAGATACAATTACCAGAAATATAGTTTTCACCGCGCGCGCGCGTCGGTGTTTTATCTAACAAGTTGTGATTGAAAAATATTTCACTCATTTTACCCTCTTAGCAGCATACTTAATTCCACGGTAACATGTTGGAAAATTAAAAGAGCCTTTTTTCAATTCGACTTAATTACTGGTTACGTATTTTGTTAAATTTAGGGGGGAAAAACCCGGCTGTCTCGACTCATACATTATAATGTTTTCCCGCCTCAAAGCTGCAACATCGGCTTCCCTATGTAGAAAATATTATGACGTTCATATCCACTCGTGCCCTCCTAAAATATTGTATCCTCTTTCTGATCCTTTCATCTGACATTATGCCAACAACCGGTGGCTATGAGAAAAAAAAAGCTGTGAGCCAAACTCGAGGGAAATTCTAGGTGTAAGAAGGGACCACCCCACCCCAAGAGAGTGTAGTGAGCAGACTGCTAGGGATGTTTAAAAAGATACGTTACGTCTGATGTGTTTGTAGTTTTATAATTAACACACAGATAAGTCAAACCTAAAATTAAGAATTAAAAACATTTTCCCAAATATTAATAAAATCTTAAATTAGATTTTATTATTATAGATTGAGGTAAATTATACCATTTTATCGAAGTTACAATCATTGCAGATACAGAACAAATAATTTCCAGGAAGCTTTGTACACAAGTTTAATTCGAAGCAATTGGAGGAATTATTCAACTTACATAGTACAAATTGCAAGCCTACTCCTCTTTACTATCAACACGATAGCTTCGTCTTGTTCTAATGTAAATAGCGAATAAATCAAGTGTAGATATTTGATGATTGGAACGCTTTTCAATCAAGGAGGTTTAATTGGATGGAAAAGCAATGGACCGTTCATTGATATTCTTAATTGATTCGATGTTACACCTATGTATAATGGCATTAAGGAAACTCCTCTGACTTGTAGGAGTTAATCCACATTAATAGAGTAGATATTTGACATTCCTTTGTAAAATAAATAGAGATTTATAAGTCATTTTCCAATTCCTATTATTATAATTCGCGCTCTCTTTCCCTATATACATATTTATTTATATCCAGGGTGGGCATTAAGAAGATCGCGATCGACCACCAAGACAATTTGTAGTGACCGCCTTCACTAAGACCTAAAAATCTCTTCCATCATACGAAGGTTCAGATGTATTTTTAAAATTATGGAAGAAAAAAAAATTGAATCATAAGAGAAAATTGCGTCAAATAGAAAATGCATTTTGCTATTTGGAGGTTATTTTGCGAAGAAAATCGTATAACTTTCTTGGTTCCAGGTAAAAGTTAGCTAAATAGAGAAATTCGTAAACTAGAGGTTAAAGGGAGGTCCGAGTGTATTGTATACCTTCTTTTAGCACACTACCTCTGTACCACTGGGTGGACCACAACACCTACAAATAGTTAGAAGTACCCAAATTCAAGCCAAATTTTCAATCGTTGATAAAATACTTTTTATTCATTCACTCAAGTTCAAATACATTTTTTAAAATTTTTACTGGATGACATTTAATGTTAATACAGGTTTTTTCAAATATTAATGGATTAATTAAATTTTATTTTTAATTTTAAATTTATTTTGCGTTTTTTCTGACAAAGTAATTACTAGCACCAACAGATGGCGCCATTTTTTTCTAACGAATTTTTTTTTGTTTCAAATATATATTTTTTAAATTTGTAGTGGATGACATTTGATGTTGATACATTTGTTTTTCTTCCAAATATTAATTCATTGATTAAGCTTAATTAACTAAAATATTTTTTTTCTTTCTTGACCTAAGTAGGAACTGACTTTATATATTTTTTATATTACATGTTAATAAATAGATTGTTAAAAAATTCGTTCATATTTTCTTCGAATATATTTCCTTCTTTTTTCTTTTTTACTTTCAATATATTTCATTCAATAATGGAATTCATACTTTTGAAGTTTAGAATACATTTAAAAAATGGAAGATGGAGAATTATTTGATTCTTAAATCAATTCCTTAAAAGATTTATTTGTTAATTTTGTTACACATTTTTCTTAAGATAGATTCGATGTTGTGGAAAAATATTAAATATTATATATTTATTTGTAAAATATTAATATTAGAATGGCTCCTAGCATTTACTATGCCTTTAAAATAAGAATTCGGGATTTACTCAATATTTAATTTTTGAACTCTATAATTTTTTCCCTCAAGATTTATAAATCACGACGGTTAGCAGACTTTTTTCCCTTGGTATTCGGATAACACATTTATTTTAATCACTTAAAAATAATATTTTTTTCCCTCGAATATTCTAAAATACGAAATAACAATGTAACTTCATTTTTTTAAAAAAAAAGCATTTCTTTGATTCTCAATTCATTTTTTTGTATATAGTTAAAACTTTAACTATTAGAGATCAAGGAGAATCATTTCTTAAGTTTGGAAGGTTAAAGTTTTGATTAATGCAAAGAAATTGTTCAATTTACACAAATTCATTTTATAAAGCAAATAAATTTTAAGATTACTCAGTATCCTTTTAAAAAAAAACTTTTTTGGAGACAGTAACAGTAAAAATAGTTCATGTTTCAATTCAGATTATATTATTCATTTGATTCTGAAAGCAAAAAAGTCAGTATGACCAACCATTATTTTATAATTTTAAGAAAATAAGAGTTTTTAAAGTTTTTTTTCAGACTCTTATAAAATGCCCAATTTTTAAACGTTTTTAGTCCCGTTAACTGATTTATATTTCATAGATTATTGCGAACAATGGATTCGAAAATCCCCTTCCACAATTGTAATAATTATTTTTCTAGATAAACCTGAAAACAACACGAACTCTTTTAAAAATATTAATTTAAGCATTTTTTTAAAAAAAAATATCCAGAGATTTCAGACCTAAACCCATACTATCTTTTATAGAGCATACGTTGGGAGAATCTACAAACAATTTCAATTATGTCTTGAACAAAAAAAAAGAAAAAAAAAAAGAGACTTGGGACCTTTTCACCTTCAAAATCAGAAGTCTCAGAAAAACGCATTTAGAGTTTGTAAAGGCATTAAACAAAAACCTATATTGTGTGTAAAGCTCTAATTTTCTAATATGTAATTTCCCAATATATATTTTCCACCTTAAAACACTACTTTAATTAAATATGATTAGATACATTTTTTAATTCGAATTACAATTTTGCATAATATTGATAGTATTTGTTACGACGACCACTTATTCAGCCTAATCTTAACAAAATATTTTCTCAACATTTTTGAAACACAAAGCATTTACGTACAGCATAATAATGTTACTAACTTTAGCTAAAATTTACTAGGTTTGTACATAAAATTTAATTTTTTTTAGTTTTAATTTGGGGAAGTTTAGCAAGTTCTAAGTCGCTCAACAAAAACTCAAATACCTCACTATAGTACTACATCATGTTTTCTATAATATACTTTTGGCACATCATGGAAATATTATTCAATTTTATCTGCAATACTTGTAGTCAGAATACTTGTATTCGGAAGTCTTATTGCAGTATCAGCGAAGGGCTGTATCTATCTATTCTAAATATTGTTTCTCATGGCAACCTGAGAAAATTAGGGCTGTGGCATTTTCTCAACAAGAAAAAAATAATTAAAAAGCTTTTAAGTTATATAAACTATTTTTTAAAACAAAAATCGGCCTTGAAATCTCAATCTTAATTAATTACGTATAAGAACCCAAAATTCCGAAACCATAATGAAGCAGAAATGAATTTAGTAATGAAAATTGAAATTAATATCTATTTCACACTGCAACAGTTGACTGTGTTAAGAAAATATTTTTAATTAATTCAAATTAAGAGCGAGAGAATGCTTTAATATGAAACTGAATCCAAAACCTAAGCTTAGAAAACTTCAAACGCTTTAAAAACTAAGGCCTAATTTAACTGATCTGAAATTTGGTGGCAAGCTTTCCAGTAATATGGGTCACAAGAAAATGCAAAAAGAAATATTTCGGTATATTTTAAATTTGCAGGGTACTGTGTAGCATTATTCTGTGTAAATGAATATTAGTAATTGCAGAGCATAACTCAAAAGACAAGTTAGTTTAGTTTCAAAATTGGTGTTAAAAGCAATAAAAGCAGAATTTTGCAATTTTTATAAGTAGATGCGTAATTTCTTTAATTTGTACTCTTAAAGTATAATAACTGTGAAAGAGAGAAAGTAATCCTATAGTCACTAATTGTCTAAAAACCGCAAAAAAAAAAGGCTTTGACAAAATCAAATTTCAAAGAGGAATCGCGTTTTTTAGTAACTAATATAGAAATTTTAGCTAAACATTACGTGAAGAGCAGCTATAACTTCCTAGTATTTTAAATGGTAAAAATTATCTTTATTTCAGAAGAAACAGAATATTGACCTTCCCATTTTTGGTGATCAAAGACATAATATCATATGACTTTTATATCTTATTTTTAAAAAATATTCTTAAGCGAAATACATATTATATGCGCAATTCTGATTTTTTTTAATTATTATTTATGTTTAAGAATAGCATTTTAAGATGTGTATTTTAATGTTACTAAGTATCTTTTACTGATTCAAAATTATTAAACAGTTAAACTCGAAATATGTACTTTTGACCTCCGTGGATTAATTTTGCGCGCACTGTCGTAAGAATCAAATTGTTTCAAATATTCCCTATTACATGACACCCAAAGTCCTATTGGTAGATTGGTTTGGAACAGCAGAGTTACAAGTTTTCTGACTCCTGATTTAATTATATACGTTACATCATGCTCTATTAAATATTTTAAGAAGTCTTATTTGTTTTTAAATCATTACTTATCCAAACATACATTTAAATTGTTAAAATAATGCGTATCAGGAAGAAAAAGAAAAATACATACATTTACTATCCTAAAAGTAATTTATTGAATATTATGATTTTATATATGATGAATTAGTATTAATATTTCGCTCAGTTCAATATTAAAATCTTCGGATATTTTACAGATATAACATTCTAAATATCTTTATTATTCAATCGCAAATTTGTACAACTCTTTTGTCAATGATTTGTTTGAAGGATTTTATTTCAACCGGTATCATAAACATCGTTCTAAAAGTATAACTACATTTCCGAAAATTAATTAAAAATAACCAAGCAAAGGATTTTACTCACGGTTTATTATGTTCGTTAGAGAAAAAAAAATTAAGTTTCTGTTTAAGGAATTGGGAAATAGAGAGAGTGCAATTCCACCGTTATTCAACATTCTCGTTTCCAAATGGCTTTAACGCAA
>BMAV01003900.1:15317-38484 GCA_019973955.1 Trichonephila inaurata madagascariensis | reverse complement strand
ACTACGTAAATGTAACACCACCACACTGAAGTTTGGAAATTAAAAAAAAAATCCCCGGTCGATGGAGGGAAGGAGAAAGCGCAGTAATGTGGCCACCCAGATCTCTGGACATAACACCTTTGGTATTCTTGTTGGGATTCGGAGAAAAAACAGGGTTTAAAAATCTTCAATTAGTGACATCAGTGATTCTCAAAGTTTCAATATTTGCGACCCAATATTCAATCCTAATTTTCATCGTGCTGGCCCCCCCCCTTCCATATATAATAACAATGTATAGAATTCAATAATACTACACTTTGACGCTAAAGGTACAAGAAGACTTTGACCTCTTCAGTGCCACTGGCGAAAATAAGCGTCTCACTCAGCCAAAGTATTAATTGCCCCGGACGGATGGATATACGTCTTTCAGATGTACGATCTTATCTGTGCACTGCTATCCATAAAATTATTCTGAAGGCCTTGGAATGCAATAAAAGGACATTGAGTGTGTTTGTGAAGGATTTACTTATTTCAGAGGATTTGCTTATTTATTTCTTTTATCTCCCCCTCCCCAACATATCACATACGTGCGCCTACGTAGAAGACGGTGTCATTGAGGAACGAATTGCGTAACTTTTAATTTACAGTTAAGAGATTAAGTATGAACCGTACAAATTATCAAGATAAGTGTTCATTTTTGTATATAATTTTATATCCCTTTCAGGACGAAGGATGCAAACGCGTGTGTACTTAAGCCTAAATCTATAAAAATACCGAAATATAAACGCGTTGTTCAATATCTTTCTGTACATTATACGAACGGCATATGCTTTATATGTATCGTGTTAATGTACTTTATTTCCTTTAGCCACTTTCTGCTTAAGTACAAGTTTTTAAACGTATTATTGTCAGCATTTGTAAAAGTCGACCTTGCAAAAAAGTAAGGAAAAAAAAGAACAAATTTTGCCTACCATATATAATTATCCATTAAAAATTAGACTGCAAACCCAAATCAAATGCTGTAGCGAAAAATCAATCATCTTCACTATAAACAAAATCCACATGTTCATTTCAACAGCAATCGTAAAGCACTCCATTCGAAAACATTTTCTTCCCCTTATGTTTATAAAACAAAAACCACGTGTATGTGAGTAATATTTCTCTCATTTCGAGTAGAAAAGGTCAGATATTGCTGTATCTCAAATCTTATGGACATAGAATACCATATATTGCCAAAAAACTGAGCTTACAAAACGTTCCAAGTGCCAGGCTCACCCGTGAGTCTGACGGTATTTCGTGCTGGCTCATATTTGGGATGTTCGCCCCTAAGGGGATATATATCAAGCCTATGGGGTCACTGGTAATTTTTAAAAGTGTTCTTAATTAAGAATTGTTAAATTAATTATAAAATACATTGTGCAGAACTGATACATTTATGGGTTTATTTTATCGGTATAAATGTGTATATTTTATTTTTTTACTATGTCAGAATGTATTTTGTCTGTTTACTAACAGTAAATGACTAATTTTTTTAAATATCTTTTTTTTTTGTTTTCAACTTTTCAATATGCTCGCCCCTCCATCATAGAGTAATCACTTGCCCCTAGGGGGCACGTCCCTCAGTTTGAGAAACGCTGAATGACACAGATGAAGTGGAAAGTCGTATGACAGTTGATTTTGCAATGCTTGATGGAACGTGCCTAGAAATCTCATCTAGATTCGATATGTTGCAAGCAACTAATGGCGCGTACATTGAAAGCGTGCAATAAATCATCGCGATAAACTTAAATCCTTTCTTAATGGAGCAAAAAAGTCTATTTGTAAATATCAATATTTTATTTATTTAGTTATTATTATTTTTTTTTGTAATTGATGATTGAAAGTGTGATCTTACTTTTCGGACACACCCGTTATAATTCATTTACTTTTTATGCACAATTTTAATAACCAAATGCGTTATTGCTATATTTATTACTCCATTCTCTTCATGATTCCAAAGAAATGTTTCTCAACCAAGTTTTAACACTAGAACGTAGATCGATGTCAATTGGACACTGGAGCCTGTTTAATCTGTTCCCCTTTCCGCATTTTTGCAAGGATTATGAAAATTTTGCAGGGAATTGAAAATTACACAGAAAAATTTTTATGGCTCTGGGTTAGTTAAAACAGATTTTACAACAAAAAAAAACCTAGAACATCCGCTGGTATTGTTTCGACACCACGGTAATTTATGATTATAAATAGCTGTCGTACAGCAAAAGATAGTTCACTAAGTAGATACCATTAGTTAAAACAAACTTCCGAAAGTAATTTATCGAACAATTATTTGACCATGAATGCAGTGTTATTGAGTTCACAGCGGAAATGTGTCGGTTATGCTAAAATTGTTGTGCCTGAATGTGTTACGTTACATAACATTTGCTTATCTGCTATTACGTTGAAATTGCATAAATTGCATTTGAAGTAATTTCAAATTCACTAAAACGCAAAAAGGGCGAAATTAAAGAGTGTAATTGAAAATACAACTAAACAAACGTGTATATCTTGCATGAAAAAAAAAAAAGGGGGGAGGGGAATGTACTGAAAAAATTGTATTCATTGTAAATGAGGTATGTACAAAACATTATCCCTAAAAACGATAAATAATCGTGAAAAAACTCGCATTCTAACAAAAAGTACGATTTTGCTTATCATACTAATATTTATGTATATTATTGTTTTATTCCATTTCACAAGTTTATATAAGTTGTTTTGTCATAATTTTCTATGTTATAAAGCAGGGGTGTGCAGACTTTTTCTGGGAACGGGCTACTTCTAATTTTTTTAAGATGTTGTGTGCACTCTACACTGGGCCATAGGTGTAGTGAGGTGAGAAAAAGTTTTACAATATTTATTAACTTAATAAATACGGAAAATGTACTCGCATACATAACTACAATAAAAAAACTCACACTTTCAAAACCACGTTAAAAAGAAAACCCAAGATACAAACATAATAATAATAGCCACAAATATGATAATATCAAATGACGCATTTATTAGCAAACAATTTAAAATATGCATTAAAAACATGTTTTTCTTAAGTTAGTTCTCGTAATTATAGTCAGTAGAAGACTTAGTCTGCATACTCTGTCATCCAATGTTTAATATTTCCTTATATTACTAACTGCTAATCTTCAGGCGGTCACCCTAAAATGCCTTGATGGTCCATCAGTCGATCCCGATCGACTTAATGCCCACCCCGGTATAAAAGATCATAGTATATGATGATTAAATGAAATAATATTAAAATCCTAAAACTAAACTCTACTGAACAGCAGTACAGCAATTATTTAGTTGTTGCAATTATTTTATAAATTTTATATCAGGGTATCGAAGCGACACCAGCGGATATTTAAGGGTATTCGAAATCCTGGACGGTCTAGTGTTAAGGAATTTATATTTTTTTGTAATAAATATTACCAACTTAACCGAAATAACTTTATTTCCAAATTGCTTTTCGTACATTGATGCTAACACTTTTATGGATTGTAAAAAAATATTTTTCTACTAAATATTTTCTGGTAAAAATGCAATTAGAAGCTTATGTGTTCACTAGCAAAAAAAAATTATTCGATAAACGCAAACAGCTTTGGCCGTTATTGCAACTAGAATTGATAACATTATTCCATTTGCCTTTCTCCAGGAATAAAAACAAGAAACATCTTTATTGAGGAATATTCGTAGAGCCGGTATAAATTGGTTCGATTAAATGTCCAAGAGATTGTGCAGAGCTCCCAAGAAAGAAAAAAATTTAAAAATAAAATATTTATTACTTAACGGTTGCTTGGCGCGATTCCAAATGAAACAATTGTAGCTGAAGGGAAAAACACAAGCTGTCAATTCTGTTTCCAGAAATATATTAAGAATAAAATTTTATTCACTAATGCTAAGAATATTTGGTTATCCGAGCAGTTCGTTAAGTTCTGATAAAACCCCTTTTTAGCAGGTGAGGTTTTATTTGTAAGCGTTTTATTTGACTTTCTTGAGCTAGATAAAAAATGATTTTAGAAGATATAAATTAAAGTGACTGATGTACATAAAATTAATCATATTCATTCGTGTTAGGTTTCTCTTACCAATTGGGATCGATGTATTGGTTTGAGGTTTTGCGCAGTATTTTCGACATTCGAAGAAGCTTGGAAAATGACTCTGAGACTTAGGTGAACTCAATATCCTCAGTTCGCGAACGGAGAACAATAAATACGGTATATGCTAAAAATATCATAAGATTAAGAAACATTCTTCAAGGTGTTGAAATTCCGTCATCAAATCTACGAAAAAACGCGCAAAACGTAATACTATGAACAATTTAACTATCGTTTTCTATTGAAAAATATATATACAAGCAACTTTTTACTGTTTTAAAATTTATCAATGAAATGCTTAACCTATGCTTGCGGTGTGAATAAATTCCAATTTTTCTTACATGTCAATAATGTAATTTGTAGTTAGCTTCTCTCCAACAGAAGTTCGGTCAACGTGATTACATTCAGAAATGTTACAAATATTTGCATTCCAAATTGAAATGACATAGATTCAACGTCAGATTTGTGTCTAGACGCCTGAATTAATACTGTTGGTATTGAAAGTGATGCTAAGCACATTAACAGAGTTGCGTTCTGTTAAAATCTATACGTTATTAAATCATTCGGTAAGATTTCGGCACTCTAAGTGGAGTATTAAATTATAATTTTACATAAAACGATATTGGACAAATAAGTCGTCTTTTTATGGTTTGAAAAAAACATAAATTTGATTATCTATGCAATAAATCTGAATTAACAAAAGTAGTAGTAAATGCTCACTTCAATTTACTAAATCATTTGGTTTGTATTATCTCTCTAGAATGATACAAATAGCTTTTTCAGAATTGTTCCTTCTGCGTACTTTCAACTTTTTACTGTAGACTTTGGAAACTTCAAAAGTCCAGCTATCTAAAAATTTATTATTTAACTTACAACCTCAAGTTATGTCGTTGACTTTTCTAATTCAAAAATCAATAAACACACATGTGTAAAACCCAAGTCAGTGCTTCTCAAAATTTTTCAATATTTATGACCTAATATTCAATCATAATTTTCATCGCCCCCCCTCTCAGTATAATTTTAAGGTATTTAGTTCAATAATATTATACTTTTACGCTAAGGCTCCAAGACAAATTTGACTTCTCAAGTGCCATTGGAGTACATAAACGTCTCTCTCAGCCAAAAGGTTAATTGCCCCGGACGTACATATACATCTTTCCGAAATGTGATCTTTTCTGTGCAATGCTATCCTTAAAATTATTCCGAGGGCTTTGAAATGTAATAAAAGTACCCTGACGGAGTGTTTTCGAAGGATATACTTATTTCACAGGATTTGATTATTTATCCTTTTTCGTCCCCCCCCCCGCGGCCGCTGCAATACAAGGCATGCGCGGACCTACGTGGAAAACGGTGGCATTAGCGTCGCACTGTTCAGCTACACGAGTGCTTTGGGCGACGGACCACATAATTTTGAACCATGGTCAAGTGACATTGACGACACCTGAGCTGGCTTCCCCCTCTCCTAACTTCCACACCACACCAACGGGAGAACGTTTGAGCTCTTGATAGGTTTAATGTGCATCACACCCCTACACGGCGGGTCTTTAGTGTCGCTGGAATTAACACATTCCGCCCTGACAGATTACATTTCCACATCAATTTTTCTTTTTAATTAAAAATGTTCAAAAACAGAGAATTATATTCTAATATCCATTATGGTTTTTTCATAGGCTGGTTAACATTTCTTCCATACAAATAATATGTTATTGCGATGTAATAAGGAATTATGTTAAACGTAATAAGCATAACTTTTATTTGAAGATTTTCTATATAATTCCAATGAATTCAGATTTCATGTGTTAAAAAAAATTAATTCTGAAAATTATATATTTTGTATTTGTCTCGGCGATTTAGATCATTCAGATAGAGGGTCACAATACTTAAAAATATTATTTACTGACGACAATCTACAAACGCGTGGTTCTACACATAAAATTATTATTTGCGTTTTCAAAACAATATCTGTATTGCATTTAACAGACCAAAATGGCTAGAAGGTTTGTCTCTGTTTTCATCTGGCACAAATTTCCTTCTTTGTCAGGAGAAATGAAACACATTCCGTTTAATTTATTAAATGCAGTCTGTATATTTGGCATTTTTATTCCAATATAAAACTTGGATGTGGTAGCCTAGTGGTCAAGTTAATGGATTCCTGGCTGGAGGGGTTATGAGTTCGAACTTAGTATCCCTGAATACTTGTACAGAAGAGGCCGACGCACGTTAAATATGTTGCGTCACAACTCTCCCTTTGGTGTGGTGTGGAAATCAGAAGAGGGGGTACCAGCTCAGGTATCGTCCTTGTGACTTGACCGTGGTTCAAAATGACAAGGCCAAAAGCCCTCCTGTAGCTGTGACTTTAATATTCCATCACTCATTCCATTGCAAAATACTTTGAGAATTTTAATAGGAAAACTAACTATAGAACAATAGTTAATTTCCCAAAAATGAAAGTTGTACTTGTGTTCTTAACACAAAGTGGGTGAAATTTGCATCAAAACTTGGTACTAAAATTTAATATAAAATGGAAATTCGCTTTCCATAAAATTTGTATTGCCTCTTTGAGTTTTCTTCTTAATGAATGACAATTTTAGGTAAAATAGAAGATTCTTGATTAAACAGAGACAATAATTAATATTAAGTGAAAATCGTTATATATATATATATATAAAATCCATAAATATA
Source organism: Trichonephila inaurata madagascariensis (assembly GCA_019973955.1). Classification (NCBI taxonomy): domain Eukaryota; kingdom Metazoa; phylum Arthropoda; class Arachnida; order Araneae; family Nephilidae; genus Trichonephila; species Trichonephila inaurata. The sequence goes on along the minus strand of BMAV01003900.1, from coordinate 31,696 downwards.
TATATACACAGATAGCTATAGAACCTAGATATAACTATTCAAGATAGAATATATATATTTCTTCAACCAAATTCAATTTTTAGAGTACATTTTATTCACATTGATATGTTTATCTGCATCTTTTAATAAAGCTTAATGTAACAAAAACATTCACAAGAACTTAATGAAATTTAATACGAAATTTTCAAGTTTTTTGAAACTCAAAGCATTTATTGAATTTTTTGGAAAATGATCTTATATTTTTCTTTGTATTGTCTTTCATAGCATCAAATTGTCAATAAATAATTCCATGTCCCTTTTGTTATTTATTTCCCCAATAGAATGTGCGTCTAAATGACTCCGCATACTTTTCATGCAGTGGCGTAACGGATTATATTACGGCCCACGTGCAAACTCAGGCTTTGGGACCTTAAGCCCAAATACACATTTAGTATCAGTCAAGCTTTGAACCCCTTACAGTGCCTGGACCAATCCGCTGTGCGGGGGTGTACGTTACGCAAATGTTTTAATGATATTCTTCATTTCGGATGACGTGGGATTAGGAGATGCATTATTTATTCATTTTTGTCATTGAAATCTGCATCAATATTTTTTGAGCATTTAACGAATTCCAAAATGCCTTCGTCTGTCATAATTGGAGTTGTGCACACATTATAATCGTTTACTGCAACGAATCATTTCTGTCTACAGTCTAATAATACGGAAACTTTGTCAAACATTTCATTAAGTGTTCATCCCGACAAACTAAATTTGTTCGTGTGAAGCTATTTTCTTTTCGTGTTAAGTGGAAAAATACACAAGCAAATACATAGTAGTTTGTCGGGACAGTTGTATTATTTCGTTTTAACCAATATCGATCGTTTTCGTGTTAAAGGTATTTCACTCTATAAGTGTATATTGGTTTAACCGGGTTTTTGATAGACGGGGGTTTACCATTTACCATTCGTTACGGATAAACGAGGATCTACTATACCAATAAACGCATTATACTGATATTTCAGAAAGGATATATTTAAATACGATACATTTTATTTTTAGCTGACATCTTAAAATAATTTTAATGACTAACCCCCTGAATAACATTTTGCGAATAGACATACATAATATTTCAAACAACATAACAGTTTCTAGGCATTTCAAGAATAAAAAATTGCTTCATATGATAATATGCCGGAATCTCTTTGATGGTTAAATATTAAATCCCTCAGGCTCTCACAATCCTTTCCTAACAAATCTCAAGAAAGGAAAACTTGCTGAAAGTTCTTTGATCTAGTGGCAACGCCTTCGGCAATATTTTAATCGGAGAACTTTTAGAGAATGATAGAATCTAATTATTTCTTCCGTCCATGGTTTACCTCCAACACTTAAAACTGTTTTTAATTACAAAGAGTCTCTCTGAGACCTTTAGTAAGGATTCAGTAAGATTGTCTTATGAGAGTTTGAACGCAATTTTATAACGATGCGAGCTCTTTCAAGGGTGAATATTTTCTAAATTTCAGCCAGAAATAAAATAAAACATTCAGAGTTAGTCATAAGTTATGAAATATTATGATTACCTGTCCATTTATTCTAAATAAGAGAAATGCTAAAAAATATTTCATTGACAAAAAAAAACCCGTTTATTAATTTATACTAGACAGCATATTTTCTCTTCTCTTTGAAATGCAATGGTATTTTACATACTCCATTTCCATAAGAGAAAACTTTTGCGCAAAATAACTCGGGAAGTTTTTGGTCGACTCCTACTTCAATTTGAAATTTGTTTCTCTTATCTTTTAAGAGGGAAAAGAAATGGTAATTGGATGGTGCTGGGTGTAGTGAGTATGATAGATGTGACAAGAATACTCAACCTAGCATTGCAATTTTCTAGAGAATTCACAAAACAACTTATGAACTGGTGTTATCTAGCATTTGTCTCCTACTGACCGGTGCAGATCTCTTGACCTTTATATTTCGTTAAAGTTACCCGTTAGTCGATAATAAATTGAGAAATTGAGATTTCGTGTCGGGTTTGATGCGCTTATAATGTTGTGATGGTTGATTAAAAATCCACCATATACACATAATTGGCTTGATTAGAATCAAATTCTGTTTTGAAATGATCATGCTGAATAGAAAGCCTAAGTGACGAAGTAAATTATATCGTCCAGTAAATATATATTTTTACGAATTTTGTGTAAAGAAAACTTAAAATTGTGTAAATAATTTATATCTTTATATGTAATGCGTTTATATTACTCTACGTTCTATTTATTTTGTGTTAAAATTGTAATATTCGCAAGCAACGCCGTTCCTTACATTATAATAGCGATTCAATGGAAACTTGGCGAAATCTTGGAGATAGAGCCAAGTTGATATCATTTTTGCAGCCATGTTAGTGACTTGGAGATCATTTTGGCGGTCATTCTTGGTGAGTTCGTGATCTTATGGATTCTGGAAACTCTAGTGGAGAAATCTACTAATATCAAGATCTATGGCGAAAGCGGATTTTATTCGAAAGATCCGTGAAACTTATAAAAAGTGAGTCACTCACCGAAACTGAGTTTGTCTTGTTTTGACCGTTGAAGTGTAACATTGATTTGAACGTGAAGTATCGAGCAAAGCAGAGTGATTAGTTATTTTTGCGGCTGTTGTGTAGGACGACCAAGTGCGTGCGAACAATCCTAAGCATACTTATATTTTCGACACTGATAAATGTGTCTGAACGACGTACAAAGTGTTAATTTTGATCTTTATTCTGCGAGTATAGCTGGTGTAATTGAAGGATTGTTCTTCCGACAATAAATTTCCATCGCTTCTGAAGAACTGTCTTGCGCTTTGCGAATGATTTGCATATACATCTTCGAACCCCGATCTTCGTAACAATATTATTATACCAGGTGGTTATAAATAAACTACCCCAATAAACGGCCTCCTACAGCGCAAACGGGTGAACGGAATGCTATAAAATTTTGTATATGGGCTATACATGATATACGTTCACGGAATTTTAAGAAAATTAGGCACTTTCGAAAAAGAAATCCGTTTTTGGAAAAAACAGGAAATTTAACTCAACAAACGACCAAAATGGAATACAGAAACAATATTAACAATCTAGTTCAAGAGTTATGAGTAATAAAATACAAAACATGGAAAAGCTGTCAGTTATAAGAGAAAATTGTCGAGATTTGCGTGCTTGGGAAGAAGAAGCTTTATACGAAACTGGTTAGAGTATAAAACGTTTGCAGACTTTGTCAAGTTTAAGTCGCGATGTTTCCAGCAGTGCTAATGGCGGTCTCTCTTTAGTCGAAAGTGTGTTTTTGGTGAAGCTATTTTACGAATACGAGGGGAGTCGTAGAAAGAACCTACGGCGTGAAAATATGGCAATACGGTGTTATCCAGGCGATGATTAAGAGATTTGAAGAGACAGGGGAATGAAGAGTTAAACCTGGAAGAGACCGTAAACATTTCACATCGGTACTTGTTGAAGGCGTGAAGACAGCTGTTGACGCACGGTCACAGACATCGGAATTTGGGGCCATAAGCGTTTGTGCAGTTTCTTGACATGCAGGCTATTCTTACAGAACTGTCCGAAAAGCACTCAGAAAAACACAATGTACTACTTCCTATATAAGATCCGCCATACGCAGGAGCTTCTGGAATCAGACAAGCCACAACATCTCTCATTCGCAGTCAGCTTTCTCAACAAAATGACTGTTGATATGTCATGGCTTTGGGGTATTCTGTGATTCTGTGCTATTGCTCCAACACTTCACAGAGAAACGTGTTATTAGTTAATCATTTCCTAATCAATGGCCATTACGTTCGCTGGATCTAACTCGTGTGATTTCTGGTTATGGGTCTATTTAAAAAGTCTGTTGTATCTTGGAGGTGTTGCGGCGTTGAATGGCTTCAAGAACTCCATAACCCTTTTAGTGTGAAGTCTTACAACTGATCAGTTACGATCTGTTTTTGAACACATTGTCCATCGCCTTGAAACTTTGCAGGTGAATGAGGGTGGTCACTTGGAGCATCTTTCCCTATATCGTCCTGGATACGATTGATAATTTCTCTAATATATATAAACTTAATACGAAAAAAATTAATATAAATTTAAGTAATTTATATACAAAATATGAGGCAATAAGAAAATTTACATCCTAGATCGACAGACTGAGGGAAAAGGACACTTATAATCACCCTGTGAAGTAAGGGCTATTGGTGTAGGACCTTTCATTCACCGGTTAAATGTCGAGGGAACCTGAGTTCCTCCAGAAAAACTACTGCATCACACCAACGGGAGGACATTGAGCCCCGACAAATTTACGTGCATCGGCTCCCTCTATAGGGAGGGTCTGGGATAGAACCAAGACTCGCACCCATGGTGCTCTGGTCACGAGTTGAAGACCGTAACCATTAGCCCCTTTGTGACGAACGTCCCAAATGTGAGCCAGTGCGATACACCGCCAGAGGCCGAATGACTCAAAAATGGGACAGCGTGTTTCTTCTCCGTAGGCCGAACGACTCACCGGTGTGCCAGGCATTTAAAACGTTTTATAAGCTCAGTTTTTTGGCAATAGATGACATTCTATGTCAATAAGATTTGAGATACATGAATATTTGACCTTCTACTCGTAATGAGATAAATATTACTCACATACACGTAGTTTTAGTTTTATAAACATAAGGGAAAGGGAAAGTTTTCGAATTGAGTGCTTTATGACTGCTATTGAAATGAACATGCAGTTTTTGTTTATAACAGTGTTTCTTAAACTGTGGGGCACTACCCTCTGGGGGGACGCGATAACCCTATGAGGGGGGTGCGAGCATATCGAAAATAAAAGATTTAAAAAAATTAATTTACTGGAATGAATAAAAATAAAATATTTTCAGATATAATAAAAAATGCACTTTTACTCTGATATAATTTATATATATCATCTGGAGAAATAACGTCATCAAAAATAAAAACTTCTTCAATACCTAACTCGCTATCTTTGATCTTATCACGAAATAAAAAAAAAACTTGTATTTGATTTGCTGTAATCCCATGATGAGAGATTTTTTATGACGTTTTTTTTTAAACCTAAAATACTACTCTTTCAGAGAAACCCAAAACCCATACCCAGAATCGAAAACATTTAGGAAGATAAAATATTCATCACTGTTATGAAATACTTTACATAAAGCTGTAGGCAGCAGAATATATTTGCTCAACCTCTGTTTGACCTTCTAAGTTATTGGTATAGTTAGTTATGACTCCTTTCTTGTGCGTTTGTTTCTCATTTAGGGAAGTTGTAAATAATGTATTTCTGTGGGGGTGTGTGGGGGGAGGAGTTCCATATGAAAGCGTTTGATATTTTGAAAACCACAGAGAGCACTTTGAAGGATTACTTGGCCAGAATGCTCTGAAACATATAAAGCGTAATGCGAAAAACGGTTTACACAATTTTTTTTAGCAGTAACATCCATATTATATATTGGAAACACTTTTAACCTAGAAGTGGTCGCGCGGGGCACACAGATCATGAAATAGTTAATTCATGCAAAAATGTTTATTTGTTACGAAAGAAAAATCGAAAAGTCCTTGAAAGTAGGTATGTATTCTTTCTCTTAATTAAATTATTCACTGGAATCACGATTTGTATCGTGTACAATAAAATAATTATATATATATAAATAAAGGTTTGGGGTCATTCAATCACCCCGCGAGACCATTAACGGTAGTATCTCGAGTGTGTGCCTGCTCCCGGGATAAAACATTTTGAAGTCTTCTCGCTTTAAATATTAAAAAGTAACACAATTATTCTTCATCGGAATTTTATATTATTTTTCATTATTTAATATTATTTCTAAATGCTCATTCTGTGAGGCTTAAAATTACATTTCGCTTAAAACTAATTATAATATGAGCATTTTCATTTTATAGTATCATATTACATTTTTGTAAGCATTGTCGCGCATTTGGGTTTACTCTCCTGACACAATTCTGCTATTATATCAAGAATGTTTTAGTTTTTTTTAAAAAAATGAACTCGTGCGAAGAGTGGGTATTTCAGACTTTAATGTATCAGTGCTGCACAAGGTATTTTATAACTAATTTATTAATACTAAATTAAGAGCAAGTATAATAAGTATTAGCGACTTCCGTGGGCTTGTCTTGCAGAGGAATGTTTTTCAAAGGAAGGTTTACAATTAGAAATTGACACTCCGAGTACTTTTTTTTATATTTGGCTGAGATCTATAATTGTTCTTCAAAGCATCCACCGCATTTTGCATTTTTTCCAATTTGAAAATTCAAGAAAGAAAAATGAAATATATATTACTTAAAAGTATTATACATAAAATTTAATATACTTATATTATTAATTTATACGGCTTATAATTAAGATCATATTGTATCTTCAGCGTCAAAGTGCATTATTATTGCATTCAATACATTGTTATTGTATAAGGGGGGGCGATAAAAATTATGATTGAAAAGTGGGTCGCCTGTATTGAAAATTTGAGAAGCACTGGTTTATAGTGAAGATGAGAGATTTATTTTCGCTAAAGCATTTCATTTGGGTTTGCAGTCCAGTTTTTAATGGATAATTAGATCTGGTAGACAAAATTTGTCTTTTTTTTTTCCTCTTACTTTTTTACAAGATCGACTTTTACAAATGCTGACAATAAAATGTTTAAAAACTTGTACTTAAATAGAAAGTGGCTGAAGAAAATAAAGTATATTAATATGAAATATATAAAGCATATGCCATTCGTATAATATACAAAAAAATATTGAACAACGTGTTTATATTTCGGTTCTTTTATGGATTTAGGCTAAACTACACAAAACCCTCCGGCCTATCAGTGACACTCGGGGTGGAAACCTGCTGCTCATGCGGTACGCACGCGTTTGCGTCCTTCGTCCCGAAAAGGTTAGGCCAGTGCTTCTCAAACTTTCACTATTGGCGACCCAATATTCAATCGTAATTTTCATCGCGCCCCCCTCAATACAATAACAATGAATTGAATTCAATAATGCTATACTTTGACGCTAAAGCTACAATACGACTTTAACCTCTTTTGTGCCACCGGCGCATATAAACGTCTTATTCAGCCAAAGCGTTAATTGCGTTGGACGTATATATACGTTTCGCAAATTACGATCTTTTCTGAGTACTGCTATTTAGAAAATTAATCCGAAGGCTTTCGAATTCATTTAAAAGATATTGACAGTGTTTGTGAAGGATTTACTTGCTTCAGGAAATTTGATTATTTCTTTTCCCCCAATACATCACATATGCAAGCCTATGGGGAAAACAGTGGCATTGTAGAGTAAATAACGTGTTTAAATCGACAATGTTTAGGGATTAATTATAAACCATACAAATTATCAAGATAATTAATATTAATTTTTGTATATAATTTTCTATATGACAAGCTCACACATGGGGTTAATATTAATTATTAAACTTGTTCTTAACTTAGTAGTGCTAAGTTAATTATAAAATACACTGAGTAATACTGATACATTTATAAGTATATTATATCAGTGTAAAATTGTATTTATTTCTTATTATGTCAGAATGTATTTTGTTAGTTTACTTTCAGCAAATTAATAATTTAGTTTTACAAAATCTTTCATTACTGACTTTTCAATATGCTCGTGCCCCCTTGTAGTGTTATCACGCCCCCCAAAGGGGGTGCGCCCCACAGTTTGAGAAACGCTGGGTTAGGCTAAAGATGGGCAGAAATTAGAATCATGTGTGTGACTAATAATTCCTAAACAAAGAACAAGCTGCTAAAAATGAAGAATTGAAATACGAAAGAAAGAGCAGATAGAGAAATAATAGGCAGTGCAGAATTTGATATTTATATATGCAAATTTGTAATTTTTGGTCGATAATTCTTCAATATGAAAATAAAATTAACAAATTATCTGTAAAAAGCGTTTGCCGTGTTTCCAACAAATAATATTTAAAAAAATAAATAAGTAATGTCTTAAATGTGCGTGTGTGTGATAATGATATAAAATTATATCTTTTATCTTTCTGAAACCATAAACAAAGGTATTGCATTCCTCGAATTTATATTTTAGTTTTTATATCAATCACTGGAGCGGTGGTATCAAGATTCACAATCTAATTACACTATAAACCAAAATTTCGCGTAAAATTTTTTAATGCTGCTTAAAGCTGTTGCTTTTGAAACCAATATGAGAACAACTGACAATAAATTAATTAATTTCAAAACACAATTATCATGTAATTTGTCAATGACGTATAGGTGTTTGTTCTTTTAGTCAGAAATTTCTCCGTTGACGTCATCGGCAGTCTGTAGTTGAGAAAGTGTGTCTAACTCATGTGTCTACTACGCCTATCTACTAGTAAGAATTAAGCTCTCTTAGCTACTTTCCATAAAGCCATAATCAGTTGTGGTAGACTGCTACGATCTATAGTTCAATTTCCTATTTTACTTCAATGGAAGTTCTTGATTTGAGTACTTAGTGACGCGAGAACCCGAACTCAAGACACGATAGCTACAATTTTGGTCAGGTGTTCATAACTGAGACCACTCAGATACCGTATCGATCGTATTTTTAACATAATAGTGAAAAAAATTAGAGTAATAGGAAGAATAAAAATAGGTTATAGCAGAGAATAAACACATGACGTTATTACTTTGTATTTTAGATAAGCTCATCTGCATCAGTTTTTCTGGTAATAAGTTTGTATTGATGATTCTCAGGGATTACTCTATGTTATATTCGGATAAAATATTTCTTATAAAGGTGTAACACCAGCACGTCTGGGATTTCGATTACTCTTAAACGTGCAAACGTGTCGCTTCGACACCGCAGTATAAAATATTTGAAATAATTGTAACAACTAAGTAATTGCAGATCTATATTGTTCACTATTGCTTAGGTTAAAGACTTTTTAGTTTTATTTTGTAATTATCATAGATTATGGCTTGGACAACTGCTTTGTTGCAAACCCTTTTGAGTTGTAAATCTGCCAGGAACATTACTAGTAAGTGGCTATGCATTCTGTGCCATCTCAGCGATATATTTATCAGGATTTACTGGTATATTATTATTTTCATCTGCACACTACTCAGATTCTTCACACACACACACAGTCACTTTCACTCAATCTTATGTTTTGTTCAGAATCTAAATCAGACTAAGACAGCTAACCATCATCCGATTCATTCTCAGAAATATTTCACAAAAAATAGCCATTTCATCAGCGCTTATACCTTTTATACGAATCATTAATTCAGGGTGCCTTCTGTGCACAAGGTTCGGAAATCTAATGATTTTTTTATGAGTAAATAAGCAAGTGCTATGTAACGAAACACTTAGACAGAACGATTTTAGTATAACTGACTTATTTCCGCTGTGAACCTAATAACACTGGGTTCAAGGACAAATGTATCATATATATTACTTCTGTAAGTTTCCTTTACTATTGATATCTACTTATTGTGAATTATCTTTTGCTGAGCGACCGCTATTTATAATGATAAATTGCCTTGGTGTTGAAACGACACCAGCGTATATTCCTTATGAACCTAGAACTACAAAACATTTTCTGTGTAATCAGCATGAAAAATGATCAAAAGCCACAATAAAATTTCAAATTCCCTGCCAAATGCGGAAACGAAAACAAACTAAACAGGTTCCGTTGCTAATCAACACTGATGGACGTTCTAGTGTTAGAGAAATAAAAAAAAACACTTGACTAGTACAGAGATCTACACATTTTTTTATGAAGGACAAAAACAAATAGAACACTAAAAAGTTAATATAGAATACAAATTAAGCACTGCAGTTCATTTATCCATTAATCTTTTACAGAAAAAAAAGGAAAACTATATTCCCTTCAAATCTTCATTTAAAAATATTCATAAGATTTCTCATTACAGAAATTCTTCAGGGTTTTCACGAGGTAGTGATTTTTGGAACACGATAAACTTGACAACGGAGACCGCATTATTTAAAGTACGGAGGAGAAGGAATCAATTTTATTCCAAATTCTGTCCACTAAAGGAAAAATAGTATGAAAAGAAAGCTTATCGATAACTTTAATCACCCTTTGGGGAGACATTAGATAAGTAATCCTTAAAAACTGCAATCAAAATTTTCATTCGAAGGGTCATAAAAAATAAAGCGTAATCGAATGTGATTATCGCAACAAGGAACAGAATGAATTATTTCCCATTCCATAGATAATAACCTTTATTTTGGGGACTTTAATTAATCAACGCGAAAAAAGTTTACTAAAAATCAAATATTTACTAAGCATCCCTAGCTTTTAAGTTAAAAATCGTAGCTGTAATTTATTTACTCAGACACGAAGTTATTCTTTATATTAAAATGAAGCAGTCAGAATCTCTTGATTTATGAAGAAAAAAATACCCCAAATATTGTAAGTCTTTGTTTTAAAATGGAAGTTTTTGAAACTACTTTAAATTTATAAACGTTACTTGAGCTTTAAGAAATCGCAAGCATATGTCAAACATCTTCTACGAATGCCTTTGAAATAAGTCGAAAATGCAAGAAAAATCCTAACGATGCCGAAAAATGAAGACAAAAGTATTTTAAGTTAAGGTTTTCTCTAAAAGTTCAAACCAAATTGATTAATTCCAAAATTTTTAGATTTACCTTATGTAAACACTGTTCTATAAAGCATGTTAGGTACTTATTCTCGTTGCCAAAGCACTTACTCAAATCACCTATTAAAGGGTTAGACTGGTAATTGTATTTATCAAACAATATGAATATTTGCTAAGTTAGATGACCTTTTGATTCAAAAAATCAAAATAGATTTATTAGGCAAATGAAACAAAAATTAAGATTAAGTAAAAGTTTGTTTCATACTTGTTTAACATGAAATGAAATGTCTAATTTAAAGTTATGTCCAAAGAATATCATGCTAAATGTAGATAGAATAATAATAAAAAAAACTTTCATCAAATCTGAGCATTCTTTACGGTTTACAGTTCGAATGTTGAATACAAGATCTGTTCAAAAAGTATCCGACCTTTGAACAGAAAAAATATTTTAGTTCCTTTGCGAATAAGGATCCTAATGAAATTCAAATTACGCCCCTTGTGTATCCTCACACACAGCGCAGCATTCCTTTCACAGCCGGAAATACTTCTGGAACTCCACCGTCCTCATCTCTACTCAGAAAGTGGGATCCTTTCTACGGCATTTTCTTTTTCGAGAACATCCAGAAATCGCAAGAAGCCAGGTTCAGCATTGATAGTGTCCAATAGCTCCTGTGCAACTGCAAGACGGAGTTCTTTCTGTTCCAACGATGAAAGCTTGGAAGCAAATTTTCTAGTCGTTCTGCGCAGGATCACACAAAACCTGCACTGTTTGCAACAAGTTCCTTCGTACAATCAGACGTTCACCATCAGATGTTCCCCCTTTTTCAACAAGAATTACATTTCGAGCGGTTCGTGGCCTCTCAGAACGCTTATCACTCTCTACCGATGTGCGGCCGCATTTGAACCATTTGCACTACTCCATAATTTGTGTGATACCCATAGCGTCGTCTCGAATCACTTGCCGATTATCGCGAATTGTTTCACTTAGAAAATCACGAAGCGTTTGACAAAAGCTTTGACGCAGTACCCCTTCACAAGCCGATCAGTCATTTTCAGAGAAATCAAAACCTGACGAACGCGTATAACATCACATGCCTGCAAGAAAAGGACTGGTATGTTGGGATGAAGGAATAAAAATAAAGCAAATGCATTAAACTATTACCTAACCACTCTGCACAGTGTTGCTGCTATGGAATTTTTAGTATTCGCGGGAAAAATCAAGGTTGAACAGACCTTGTATGATATGTTTTTGTGGTAGACAGATTTGTCCACTGAAGAGAAGAAAAAATATTGACTTCCAAAGACACATGTTCTAGCCAACACCAATTGTGATTCTGTAGGAATGCAACCATATAGCAACGTCTGGAATCAGGAACACTCAGCAAATTTTAATAAAATCTAAAATAGAGGTAAAGGGTATCATTAATTTGATCACTCTCTTTTTTTCTTCCCGTAGTATTAGAATTGTCATAATATAAATTTGCTACCTCCGTTCTATTCTACCGCTCTTACCCCGTAAACTTTTTTCCATGGTTGGACAGTATTAATGATGTCATTCAAGAGTTGAAAGAGTGATTTTTGACAAAATTTTCTAAGTTCTACAATTTAGGTTTCTGAAATATTAAAGAATCACTGAAGGGAAATGGATAACAACGGATGGTGACTATATAAAGCTTTAAGAATAAGAAATCAAAATTTTTATCTTCTTATTTCAGTAATATTTAAAACTTCACTATATCGCCTTATACATATCTTCGAAACTCACTAAAAATAATAATAGTTTGCTGACTGCAATTGTTTTGATGAAAGTATACTGAAATTTGAATCCGGATGAATTTTCGCAACCATTTGTCCACTTTGAGACAGACAGGAAGAATACATGCTCACATATCAATCATGGATATTGCTTGCACTATTTACAGATATTAAAGATAGAACTAGAGGGGGTGGGGTGCTGATAGACATAAAAAGAAAGAAATACAGACATTAGTAAATAGTCTACGTTTTCTTTTTCTTTCATTTCTGTCTGTATTTACTATTTGCCGATGAAGTAATTACTGCACATAAAACTATCTTCTCTGAAAGTAAATATAAAAAGAGCTTTATCATATTAATGTCGAAATCTTCTCTCATTACATTTTCAATTATTTATTATTCAATAATTACTCCTCGCATCATCAAGGTGAGGAATATTCGTATGTTGTAATGTAGCATTAGTTTATTTGAGGCATCAAAACACCTCGCTGAAGATAAATAATTAAATATTACATCACTTTGGAAAATTAAGGAGCTAATACGAATTATAATTTAATGATTTTTCCATTCGCTCACGTTTTAGACGAATGAGTGTTAATCAAATGAGGAAATAAGAGCACGATAATCACGCCATTTACAGAGATTAATTTTAATACATTTTGACTATCAGAACCTGTTAAATGTAGAACATGAAATCGGGATTTCGTTATTGTAATCCAGTTCGTAATCATAATCGCATTTGTGTAATGAACGCTTGTAAAGTGGTAAAAAAAATCAATGTTATTAGTAAATAACGATAAGAATAAGCAGTGCATTTTTATTATATTGATTGAACCATGTAAATATTGTTTGAGTACAATCCTTGTAAAGGGAGAGATTAATGCACGTTTAATATTATTTGTTTTGTTGTCGTAGGATAGAATATATCTGAGGGGATCTTACCAAAAAAGCGCAATCACTGAACATATTTAACACTAGATTGCTCAAGGAAGTCATTTTGATTGATTTTAATGTCAATTATAGAAAAACAATGACATATATAATGTACAACTTCTTAGAATTTTTTAGAATCTATTTTTTTTTCCAATTGAAGTTAACTTTTTTTTACTGTTAACATTTACTAATTGCTTGTTATATGACTGTAAATAATATAAAAAAATATTAAGAGTTAATTTTAAACAAATTTCTTTACACATTAATTATTCTTTCACAATGCAGTCATTTTGACTGCTTTTGGGCAATATAGGTATATAATAAGTTTCAGTCTTCCTAGTGTTATATAAAATGCTAGCCATTAATCCCCGCATATTGTAAAGACAAGATATTGTTTTTATGTTATTCTTATATAAGTCCCATCATTAAACTTTCAATTTATTGAAAACCATTCTGGCAAAGTTTTCATCTTAATTCAAAAAGAGAAGGACCTGAATATCTGAGACGAAAGTATATCTAACCTTTATATCCCCGTAAATCCCTCCTTCGGAGTATATTTCCACTAGCTTGTTTCTTTGGTGGACCTCTATTCAACAAAAGAAACATAGAAGCCAAACTTCAAGTCTAGATCTAATACCTGAAAAATGGTATTTTTTTTTTAAAAAAATTGTAACGTCTCCGTTATTTCAGACCCCCTTTGAGAGTCAATACCAGGAAAACCCGTTCATAGCGTATCTCTACTCAAGGGTAGGTATGTTTTTTTTTTCAGATTTCAAGTTCATACGTCGAATAGCTAAAAAATAAGGTTTTTTTTTCTTTTGACACCGCTGTAAGTCACTAAGGAGCATATTTTCACAAAACACGGTATTCGCGGATCTCTACACAAATGAAGGAACATGTTTATCCGATTTCAAGTTTGTAAGTCTAATTAATTTTTCAAAAAACGTGAATATGGGTCCTTAATGACCCCACTACCATCGTTCAAGAGTCAAAATTTTCAAAACTTTTCCTAAGCGGATTTATACTCAACAAAAGAAACATAACTGCCAAATATCATTTCTGTATGTATAATAGCTCCGGAAATTATGTGATGCGTGAGTCACTTTTCTCCTTCATAATATATATAAACTACTTCGACGTTCTACAATTATGTATCCAGTATGTTAGTGAAAATAAGACGTAAATTAAAATTTTATCCAAGCCATACTTGAAATTTGAAAACCTTGAGTTTTTAATCAAATAAAAGACGAAAATCTAATCTAATTTTTAATCTAAAAAGTGAAATATTTCTCAAGGAAACATATTATTATGTATAAGTTTCACTTTTGGAAATATTTCTGAGACCGAAAACTTTTTAATTTCTTGTGTAAAATGGAAAACCTTGTTCAAGTTTCATTGTATAGGCGAAATGTAAAACTTAAGACAGACAACCAGCAGAAAACCTATATCTCTGTAGCCATCGATAAATAAAAAAAATCTAGTCCAAGAACCATTGTATTTCCTTCCTGGAGTCTAAGAGTGAAGATTTGAAAACCAAGGATATTTAAAATTGTGGTTCTGAACTTAGTATAATTCAAAACAGCTATGATTTATCTTTCACATACGTGCTCTAAACCTTTTTAAAGAATAGGTTTCAATTGGAATCTCAAAGGTGTAGTACGACTCTGAAGATTCATTTCCATACAAAAGGATGCTTAGAGTCATTCAGAGATCCAAACGATCGTGGTGGGGATTCTCACAAAGATACTTCTACGAGCCCATTCGAAACATTTCAGTCGATAAACTACAAACGAATCCCGTGAGGAGGGTGGTGAATTCACGAAAATACAAGTGGAATTTTTGTGCAATTCAATTAAAGAGCAAGATGTTACAAGCTTTATGAAAATGTATGGGTATCATTAATATTTGTTAATTACACTGTATCACACGTAAACACGTGGAAATATATTTTCACTTGAGATCTAGTACTTTGTTATGTGCATAACTTCTAATATTTAAATATCACAATTTGTTAAAGTAAATTCATGTACTATTATTAAAGGTTTGAGCATGAGTTAACGGTGGAGACGCTCATATTTTAAGCAAATAGGCCTCCACTGTCTAATTTGTAAGATATATGTTTAATAGTTACATGTAAACAAGTAATAAATTATGAATACACGAAGCAAGCGAATGTATATTATATTTTCATGTACATATACCAATGAGAATAGTTCATTTAGTAAATTAATGAATTTGAACTTGAAAATTATTATTGTAATATTTCGGAATGCAGTGAAAAATTTTTAATGAGTTTAAAGAAAGCTTTACATTCGATAATTAAACATGTAAAAAAGCCAGCGGGAAAAAAAACCCGAGCAAATAAAATAAGTAACGTGTATTAAATTTTATAAAATTATTCACAACGCTAAAAAGAATTTAATCAAAAAAAAATGTCAATTGATATATTCTTTAAAAATTTCTTAGCGAAGAAAATTAATTCAAATCACGCCATTTTATATTAATTTAATTAACAAATGGAAAGGTAATGATAAATTTCAGGCAAACAAACGTTTTACTTTACGTATCTCTAAAGCTTATCTTATTTCCTTACGTAAACAAAAATGTGTCCGTTATTATTTATCTTTTTCATTTTATACAATTTACCAAGTACTGTGGTACCATCAGAATTGATTTAAGCTCACACCCTGACTGGATTTTCAAACATTCTTATATCTTATATTTGTTTTATTAAAAAAATCAATTGCAAAGGGATTTTAAAAAAAAAAAGGAAATAAATAGGCTTCAAATCGAAAATAGATGTATCAGGAAAATGATTTACTTTAAAGGTGTTGTTTCAAACAAGTTACGGCACATAATGACCTTTTTTGCATAGCAGTTTTTCTTACAAAAGATTCACAAACAGTGACAAACTAATCTCATACTAACTCTAAGTGATATTGGTGGTAATACCATATATTTTTCTTCACGTACTAGGATTTTACCTTAATGTATTGATAAAAAAAATCGCAATAAATTCAAAACCGTACAATTCTCTTTCAAACTGCAAGGACATTTCTGAAAAATTCAAGATACATTTAAAAACTGCTTGAGCCAAAAAAAAAACA
>BMAV01003900.1:0-15122 GCA_019973955.1 Trichonephila inaurata madagascariensis | reverse complement strand
AGTGAAAGATACTTCATGTTAATACAGTTTTTTTCAAATATTAATCCCATAATTAAATTTTATTTTTTAATTTTAAATCTATTCTGCGTTATTTCTGACGAAGTTAGATCTAGCACAAACAAATGGCTCCAGTAGGTGTTTCTAGAGAGGTTTTCTTGGCTTATTTTTTTAAACTTGTAGTGGATGGCACTTGGTGGAAAAAAGCAGTTTTTTCAAATATTAATTCATTAAATATAATTAACTAAAATAAAAAATAAAAATTTGTTGGTCTAAGTAGGAATTGACTTAATTTTTTTAATATTACTTGTTAAAAATAAATGCTTGAAAATTATTGTTCGAAAATATTATGGCAAATTACAATAAAAGGACAAATTAATATCGTTAATTTGTCTTCTATCGTTCTGCTCTTGTTAAACCCCCTAGAGCTGGTTACCAAACAGTACAAACTAATAAAAACATTTAACTACTGATACTTCTGAAATAATCAATGTGTCCAATTTAAAAAATCAAAATAGCTTTTCTTTAATCAAATCAAAGTTAATTTACCGTAAATTCCGGCGTATAATGTGCACTCAGGGTTTCAAGCTGCAGTTTTTAATTTTGAGGTACTTACGAAGAAATCTAAAACATACCTGCGCAATGCTTTTAAGTTTTGAAGTCATTTTATTGAAGCACTATCCCAGGTTTATGAAAAAGTAGTGTATTTCTAGATTTACAAGCCTTTTTTTCTTATATAAGGAATGTCTTTCTTTTAAACGAACAGTATTTATGTAAAAGTCTGATTTTCTTTTTTTTTATGCTCATCTTTTTCTTTTTTTTAAAGGTCTTATTTTATACCCTGTGTATTAAGCGCACCCATAAACTTCGATCTTATTTTTTGTGTTCTAAGTGCGTGTTATACGCTGGATTTTATGGTAATTTTTTTTCTCTTTTAAAAGCCTTTTTGGCAATTATATCAAAACTTATAAATTTACATCTTAGCATATAAGTCATTCATTAATGACTTTTTATCAACAATAAATTAGACGAAACAAATATGGCACGAGTCAATTTTTTTACTAGATAAATATTCTAAAAAATTTACAGAAACATTTTCACACAGTTTTATCAGTGAATCCTTGTTCCTAAATGGGAAAAGTTAAGCAAAAAGTATTTTATTTCCCTAATCAGCTAGTTGGCAAAGTGTATTACTCATTCCACCAAATATGCTTCTTATTTGCACAGAAATAAAAATTCTAGTTTAAAAAAACTAAATAACTTGTTTTAATGGTTAATCGAACTAAAATGTAAATTAGTGGCCAAATCTGAAAATGGTATATGGAATTAGACGCCAAATCTGGAAATCGTTATTCTTGATGATCCTGATAAAGACAAGGGAACAAAATTATAAAACTATTGAATTGTCTTCGATCCTTGATTATTGTGCAAAGTTTCGAATTAATCTGACATTTTAATTGGGTAAAAATCGAGTTCAAAGATTCCGTTACATACAAGTGAAAATAAAAGAGGAGAAAATCATTTCGATCTGGAGCTATTGATAAGTTGCTGATACGATGCTATTGATTTTTGCCTTTTTTCGTGGTAAATGTGGGTTTGGAAGTGACAGAATAGCTTTCGTGAGGGCTTTTCTTTTTATGTCTGACAGGATGAGATCGACATATATCGTTTTGTTATGTCAAAACTTTTTCTCTTATCCATGAATTTATTACCTTGATGAAAAGGAAACATAAATCGTATGTCTACATAGAACCAAGTTCCAATTTGTTTCTATTTTAGTATATTTGAAAAGCTACGTTAGCATTCTACAGTACTTCAATTAAAGTTTAAATAATGCATTAATTTACTATAATAATGTTTTGGACACAAATAAATTTTTGAAAATATGTCGAATATTATAAGTTTTGAAAAGATTTACTTTGGGCTTAGCACATAAACTTAAGGAATCTGCCCATGTTTCTGAATCAATATTTGACTGAAATTATTATTATTTTTTTCATCTTTGTCATTTTGTGTAGGGAACAATAGAGCAACCAGAAAGAAAAATCTTAAAAAGATATATAATGAGGAAGGTCTGTGCCGCAAAAATTGTAAAGTTGAAATATTTAATATTATGTATATCATTTTTTTAGTAAAATAAGAATCAAAACTTTAAATACTCCTTTTTATGAGGATTTTTTTCGAAGTTATATTATTGAAAACCTGGTATTTCAAACATTTATGAATGCATTTCTTTCATATGTACTATAGAAGTTATTTTCAGTACAATATAGGTCAAGAGGTTCCCAAACTTTTTTGTCTCATAGACCCCTTGACAGGTTTTTGGTTTTGGGTAGACCCCTACTTATAACTAATATTAAATTTTATGTCTTTTTGGCAGCTGTTATAGAGCTACTTTAAAGATTAAAACTTAAAAGATGTAAATTTCTAACTAAAGTGTAGTGTTTAAAACTTAAGGAGCACATGTTATTAATTAAATTAAAGTTTAATTAATGTGTAAAATAACTCTTACATAATTCAATAAAAAATTGTCAACATTTGGCAACAATCTTGTTGGTTTTAACTCTAAATATTTTCTCTGTTAATAGTGCCCAGTCTTTTCTTCTTTTTTGTTGTGGAGATTGCAAACGTGTTGAAACTCCTTCTCAATCGGAAAATCAATTAAAAACTTTCCATAATTTGGGATAAATAACAGGTATATCTTTTTACAGATAAAATTGCTTACATCCATTTCTAAACTTTACTTTAAGATCTTCGTTAATGCCTAATTCTTGTAATCTGACATTTTTTTTTCAATCTGACCATATGAATTCATTGCCTACTATGGTATTACCATAATCAAAGTTCTCAAACCATAATGCAATATCTAAAAAAAGGAACATAGTTTAAAGTGTCTTTTTCCTGGAAGACTGTATGTGACAATTGAGAAACTGGTAAAATTTGCGACGCCCAATATTATACTCATTTAGCTTAATTCTGGCAAGAAACGCTGAAATGATGGCTCTTGTTTTAATAAAACTTTGTTTGTCACCTAGTAGATGCAAATTATCCTCATTAAATTTAGTAAACTAGCTGCATGGCCCGGCGTTGCACGGGCTATCTCTACTTCTATAAAAAAAATTTTCCTTCACAAAATCAGCACTTCTAATACTCTTTTTCAAAAAAAACTTCCATTCCCCCTCCACCGCTTAGCCCGGCGTTGCTCGGGCTTTCTCTTTTCCTCATGACACCAACGTCTGTGTGTGTATGTTTGTACTTGCACAATGTGAGTGATTTCTAAAATTATGTCAAAAAATTTCCTTTTTTCGAAATTTGTTCCATTCCACTTATTTTTGATTTAAGACAGGTTTCTTTCCCATCTCTATAGCCCGAACACGGTTTTTTTAGTGTAAAATTATTGTTCTATCTTCTCACAGAGATAAGATATAGCTTTAAATTTCGATGTATGACTTATAAAAAAAATAATATGTTAGAATTAAAAAATTATTAATGTGACGCAATAAAAAGAAAACGATTCTGATGCCAAGAGTAAAACAAAAAACGTTCATTGTTTTTTAATAATAGTTAGTTTCTAAGAATCTAAAATAATAAAATAGATTTCAGATTTTCATGAATCAATCAATCGTTACATATAGTTAGCTTAAAAATGTCTCTAAAATGTATTTTGATCCAAAATAATAGACGATATGTACTTTTTAATTAACAAAGAATTCATTTAGTAATGAAATAATAGAAATAATCCTTTAAAAAAACATAAAAATATTTATTAAAATCAAATTTCTATAAGAAATAAATAAAAGAAAAATTTACAGATACCAGTTGAAACGATTGCTTTTTTCTGAACGTTTGATTAAACATATAAATTTATGTAAATTAGAAAAAAGAACAGTATGGGGGAAAGCCTAGATATATATATATATACACACACATGTACTGAAAAAAAAAACATTAAAAAAAAAAAAAGATCTGATAAAAAGATTTTGATATTTTATTTTAATTTTAACCTTTTTCATGCCACTAAAAATATTTTAAACTTTAACAAGTAGCGAAATGTGAAATTGGATATCTCTTCCTCTTCAGTTTCGAACCTTGAACCACCCGTTTTATAAGCAGCAACAAACGCGCCGTCATTTCCTTCCGGGAAAGCAGTGAAAATATCTCTAAAATAAGGGAAGATTTTTTTTTCAATTTCTCATTGCGTTATTTGTTAAAGTTAAAATATTTTTTTCGGGCTTCATTTTTAAGTTAATGCTTTCAAACTTCATACATCGATTGCAAACAACGGTAAGTTTTAAACAAAAAACTTAAAAACTAATGCTTACATATTTGTCGCAGAAAAGGAAAAAAACGAAAAACACATTTTTTTTAAAAAAAACCGTAATTTTTAAGATATTTTATCAATCTTTATACAGATTACGTATAATATTGTTCCACACACGGAAAAAAAGTTTCGTGAAATTATTTTTATTAATAAAGAAGTTAAGTATTTAAATAAAATTATATTTTAGAAAATCGAAAAAAAAAAAACAGTTTTGACTTTAAAATTTTTTTAAATGACTGATTCTAAAAGAGAAAAGTATGAACTTTTGTAGTGTAAAATATTTTTTTCATTAACGCGAAAGAAAGTGCAAGCGGAACGATTTAGAAATCGTATTCTTTAAAACGTATATATTTCGACTCATTTTAAAAATTGGTAAAAAATACAAAAGATAATTATTTTGTAAAATAAATTATAACATTTCGTGGGAGTAAAATGATCTTTCCGAATCTGTAAGTATTTTTTTGTGTGAGTCACATGAAAAAATTAGATTGCGTTTTAAAATGAAGCTCCAAATTTTTCCCTGGCGGTGAGAAATGGTACTAATTATGCGTTTTAAGGTTTTTAATTAATATATTTTTAATTAATTGGAATATCGGAATATAAATGGTCACCACGGATTCCTCGGATCATTCCCGAAATTTTGGTACCTTCGGCGAGTTTCTGCGTCGTGTGGTTCATGAGAAAATTGGGACGCATAGATAGATAGATACGTTTGTTTACCTACGAATTTTAATAGTGTAGATAAATAAGTAAAACCTGGTTTCCATTTGATTAAATTCTCTTTTAAAATTTAAGTCACGATTTGGTTTATAAAACCACTACTGTAGACCCCAAATTACATCGCATGGAGCCCCAAATTATTTTTTCGCTAACGTGGACCCCTTGCATGTCATCATAGACTCCTGGGGGTCTATATAGACCACTTTGGGAATCACTGATATAGGAGATGAACTAAAGATTTAGCTCTAACCTCAATAGTTCTTTTTTATTTTTAACAGTTTTTATTATTAATAGTTAACAATGAACACCATGCATTTTATAAATATTTTGCAAAAAAATAGGCAATGAGCCATACCTTTTTGGCAATTATAAATAGATTTTAGTTCATTGCCTTTATAAATTTGTTAAATATATTGTGAAAAAATGATTTTAATACATGGCTTTGGGTTCCATGTAGATTGTTTTGTATTTCAGTATAATTTTCATAAAATTTTAATTAAAATATCTCACTTTAAAAAATTTTAAATATTATACTATTGCCTTATTGGTGTTTTTCATTCATTTAAGTCATAAGAACTAACAAAATAACATAATATTACTAATAGCATGGCATTTTATCAAACTTGTCTCCGAAAGTAGGCAGATACCTTAAAATTTCCATCACTCATTGCGAATAAAAATGCATTAAATTTAAAATTATTTTAACTATGAATTAGTTTTCAATGGAATAACTTGTATCCTTAGAAGGACAAATAAAATCTCTTTTTAAGCTGTTTGTTTAACCAAAAGCAAAGAAAATGGCTTCATTTTCCTTCTTTTACTCAGGAAAACAGAGCCTTTGTGTATTATTATATGAATCTCCTTTAAAAATATTTTTTTTTTAAATTCAAAATAAGTGGTTTCTTTTCACAAAGAATAACAAGAATTAGATTAAGTTCGCATTGAGAAATAATGCCTTTTCAAACACGCTTATATTCGCTTTATTTGTCTGTAACGGAATATTTTAAATCAATTTTTACCCACTTTGAAAGGTCAAATTAATTCGAAATTAGAAACACTTGTCAAGGATCGATGACAATGTAATTGTTTAATAATTTTCTTTCATTGTTCTGATCAGGATCATCAGGATTAATGATTTTCTAATTCCAGATTTGGCAACTCAATCCAAATCCCATTTCAAGATTTGGCGACAAAAAGATTAAGTAACAACTCTAAAGCCAAAACGCTCATGGTTAATACAAATACAACAAGCAAGAAAAGTGTGCTTTATGTGAAAAAGGAAGGATGAGTTGGCTCATCCTACATTTTGAAGACCAGGAGTATCAAAGCACTGATATGATGCCAAAGGTTATTCTAAAGTCTAAGAAAATGACGAATTTAAGAGCAATTCATGCATAAATAAATGATAGTTTAAAATACTAAAAAATCATGCTTTTATTGTAGATCGAAATGAAAAATAAATTCTTGCTTGAAAAAAACTAAAAAACCTGCTTTTACAGTTAATCGAGCGAAAAAGTAAGAAAATTTTTCTTAATATAAGAATAAAATGATTAACGAGAAAATGAATGTCATTGTGGTAAAAGCGAGTGAGGTGCTTTGTACTACACTTTTACACTAACTGAGCATTTCGGAATAGAACAGGTCATAAATTAAAACAATTGATATCGAGCTCCTCACGCTCTTACCACAATGACATTCATTTTCTCGTTAATCATTTTATTCTTATATTAAGAAAAAAATTTTACTTTTTAGTTCGATTAACTATAAATGCGTGTTTCTTAGATTTTTTAAATTATAATTTATTAAAATACGATACGATATTATATTTGTTAAACTTAATATTTTTTTCATGCATTTTAAAGTAACACCAGACGAAAAAAAAGGGGGCAATCGATAGTGAATGCTCCCTCCCCTAGAAAAGTGGTTCTATTTGGGGAAAGAAAAGGACGTTATAATATCTCTTAATTTTAGGATGCGACTCTCAGAAAATTCCTCAAACTTATGGAGATTTAAAAAATTAGCTTTTAAAGCTAAGCTCTTAGCTTAGCTCTTCACACGAAATGAGCGATTGTTATTGACATGAGTGACCGGTTACTCTTACCCAAAATGTTTTAAGAAAGTTTAATCATATGCTAATGATAAAATGAATACATTTTAATTTAATTTGAATGTTTTAAGTTTTTACACCATATATACCATGTTACAATTGTGAGGAACACAAAAGCTCTGCAATGTTTGCATTTTGCAAGTACACACCGTGTACCATGAAGAATTATTTATATATCTTAGAAAGTTTTTTACGTCATAGCTTTTACAAACTGTTGAGAGCTTTGTGTGTGCATGTTCCTCTGAAGAAAAGTCCAAATAATCAGCAGAAAGTGCTGAATATGTGTCCAAATTTAATTCATCCTATCAAAAACAAAAAAAAAAAAATGTTGTTTGAGTTATCCGTAATTTCAAAAGATGCCGATCTGAATGCAAAATCACTGCAAACAGAATACAAATTAAGGATCTAAATGCATGTCTTCATCAAAGCAAAATCTTCTACACAAAGAAAATACTGGATGAAAAACATTTTTGTACCATAGGTAAACTGCATCATCTTTTCTAAACACTAGCACTAAATAATATCACCATACGAATTAAAAACACGCACAAATAAAAGAAAGAAAGAAAATATTACTCAAAAAACCAACTGTTACGGCAAACCGGTTTTAAGAGGTTTAGGTCGCACTCTAAAGTCACATGGCGTTGATCTCGTAATTTTTGACCGCGGTCAAGTAACGAGAACGACACTCGACTAGGCACTCCAACTTTTCTTATTTACACACAACATCACTTTGAGCCACGTCCGATTTAACGAGTATTTTTCCCTCTACAAAATATCTTTCTGTAATAGTAGAGCTCAAACTCTTGACCCTCCAGTTACTACTTCGTGACCATGACCACTAGGCTACCACGATCAAATCATTATTGACATAAAAAAAATAATTGATAAAAGTTCTTAAGCTGTTTTAGTTGATAATGTTATATTACTTTCAGAAAATAGGGAAAAATATGGGCGGAAAATGTTTTTTTTTCTTCAGATTTTATTTAAATAAGTTTAATTAAAAGTAACGTACTGTAAAATCTGGCACATAATGCGCACTTTAAACTCAAAAAATAAGAATAAAATTTAAGGGTGCGCGTTATACGCCGGGTATAAAAATGAGAGCTTTAGAGATAAAAAAGAAGAAAAGAGCATAAAAATAATTACTTCTAATAGATCAAAATACTGTTAAATTAAAAGAAATGACATTCTTTTTACAAACTTAAAGGGCTGTTGTTCTAGAGGTATACTATTTTTTTTCTAAAGCATGGAATAATACGTCGAATCAATGACTTCAAAACATAAGAGCATTGCTCACGTACTTTTCAGGTTTCTTCATAGAAAAGAGAGCACGCGTTATACGCCAAATATATTTAAAACTAAAAATTGCAGCATGAAAGTATGAATGCGTGTTATACGGTGGATGCACGGTAACTCATACAAAACTTTTTAAGTACAGGAGTACAGTGCAAGACAATTTCTTCTTTAAAAATCTGGATGCAACTTGGAAATCCTATTCACTAACCCATACATCACTAGAACCAAAGGGTGGGACGAATCATCTTTAAGGGTCCTTTATCTCAGGAGACTTGCCCCACTTTCAAACTCTGCCACTTTATCTTTCAAAAGATTCAATTATGCAGTGACAAGGATGCGCCGTTTTAGAATCTATCCTTCTTCCGCAGTCCTGCGATCCATCACGGCCAAAAGACATCCCCGAGTAACAGCCGATTCTACCATTAATATTCAAAAGAAGTATCGTTTGCGACAGCTGGAAACCTTTAAGAAGTGGCAGTACGTGGGAGTGTAAGAATTTGTGAAGTAGTTTCTTACCAGAAATGGTTGATATTGAAAAAAAAATCATGCAGGTATTCATTTTGTGAATCGTAGTCGCGGTTTTAAGAAACGTTTTGATAAAAACAGTGTTTTCTCGAATCTTAGCCTCACATTTTTTCCAGTGTTAATGCTCCTGAAAATCGGATGCGGTTTAGAATCGAAGGCAAAGCATTTGCTGCATGGCGAAAATTGAACTTTCATCCCTTATTATGTGGGAAAAAAGCAGCTGACACTGGAAATTTGACACAAATGAAGGAAATATCCGTCGAGGGCGTAAGCAAAATGATATAATGTTCAACAGTCTTTAAAAAAATTTTTACATTCTTCCTATAATGCATTTAAAAAAAATGTGGTGTAACAAGCTCATTGTATAGCACGGAAGCCTACACCGTGTGAGAACATTGGGATATCGGAACAAATTCCGAAATCAGCTATGACATTGGGAGTGACGAATCAGTTTCAGAACATAATATTGACTGTTAGAGTAATTATAGAATCATGTATGCATTTAAAAGTTTTTAATATTGGTAAACAGTGGTGCAACGTACAACCCCCACATTGCGGGGCGGATGATCCAAGTACGGCCTAGAGCCCAAAATATGATTTTGCAGGGAGGCCTCCATTACTCCACGGATGGTAAGATAAATTAATTTTTAACTCTCTAATATATATTTTTCATTATAAAAAGTACTTTAAAATTTCTTAAGTATCCAATATCGATAAACTTTCTTTACACAATTTTTTTAAAAAAAATTTCCTCAAAAACGTGTAGAGAGTTTGAAGTGCGGCTTAGATCCGAGTAAATACGGTATATTGATCTGGTCATTCTTTATTTAATTAGTTTTAACATCAAGACATTTACTTCCATCTGGCCCTTCCATTCAAGTGCAAAAAAATACAAGAGAGGGAATTATTCGTTTTCTAAATTAAAAAGAAAATTATAAACCGGCAAAATCATAACCACATGTTCAAGTGAGGGGTTAGTTAATTTAATTTATGTTATTTTTAGAAATTACATCAGCGTTTTGGGGAAAATATTGAACCACTTAGTAAGATACTTGTAAGCCATCATGATATTCCATTACTAGGAATCGCCAATAAATTAGTCAAAAATTCAAGATCTAATCATTTAACCAAGAATTATTAATAAATCTGTCAAAATATGGATCCTTAATTCTTTAATGCAAGATTAAATGAGACAAGTTTCAAAATAGGGTATTCGGAATTATGTGTGTGATTTAGAGAAAAATATTTAAAACTCGGATTTAAAGTCATTACTGAGACAAAAATATTTATGAACAAAAAATCTAACTTAATCATGAAAATTTTTTATAAAATTGGTAAAATTTATTTATTTAAATATTAATTAATAAAACAGATACTTGAAAACTTTCAAAATTAATTTGACTGTGTAGAAAAAGCAGCTGTACTCATTATCGATTAACAAATAACGAATTGATCTATTGTTTTAAAGCAGGGGTGGACATATTTTTAACGTAAGACGTACAGAAGCTATAGGAAATCTTAATACTAACCTAACATTGTCAATAATGTTAATCGCAACACAAAGGCAAGTTACATTCTCAAAATCTTACAATGTATAAGAAAACATGAGTGTGCAATGAAAGAAATATTTTCACAAGAAACTAGAGAATCTATAATAATTCATTGCCATAAAAGAAAAAAAAACGTTATTTATCGTCAATGGGAGGAATGGGAACAATACATATTAAACATAAACATATGTGTGTTCGTTTAAATTAATCTCTCTATTCAACCAATATAATTATCTATATCAGAAATTAATTAAAAAATCTCAATTTTATTTCATATCAATTAACTTTTTTCTTTCGACGCACATTTATGTCGTGATATAGCGATTAATTACAGATCAGCTCATTAAAATGAATATTATAATTGAAAGTGAACGTTAGGAGCACTAATTATACATTTAATCCAGTCACAGCTACTATAATTAGTAAACAATTAAAGTAACAAAAAGTCGTTTTATCAATGAAGTAGAAGCGTCTTGTTCCAAGAGACGAACCAATTAACTAATTCCTTCGTATGTCTGGAGATTGCTTTTAATTGAATTCAAAGTTTCTTGGAGTCTTTTGAAATAATTAACTGTGTCTTTTACGAGTTGCAATTGTTCTCGTCACTTTGTAAGATTTCAAGAAACCATACTTTAAGCTGAAATATTTATAAAGTTAATCAAAAAGAAATTATATGATTTTAAAAAATCGTAGAGAAAATCATTAATTTTTATTAGTTCACTTAACGACATTAATCGTTAGTAAATACTTTAATAACTTAGACAAAAGCTCTGCACATTACCCCTTCAAGATGAAAAAAATGTGCTTAGATTCATTTCTTGTTTCTTTTCTACATTTTCAAATCAATATAATCAGAATTTCTTACTTATGTAATAATTTTGAATTTACAAATTCGCGGTTGTTTTTTTTTTAAACCGTGAACATAAAAGATATTTTGTTGGCCTAGTCATCAGAGTGCGCAACTCCATCTGGGGTACTAATTTGATATTGGAGTGTTACGCTCCAAGTTGTTGTTTATGTTCTCAAATCTGAGTGACTTTATTAAAGAACACAAATCAAATACAAACACTTTTCGCTAACATTACAGGAATGATATCTACAGGCAAAACTGTCATATGTTGTTCAAGTTATTGTAGTTTTATTTTCTTTTGATGATCGCGACCTGTGTTGAACTTTTTCTTGCTTGTGTCTTTTTGACAGGGCGCAGTGTATGGTACACATGCGGCTTCGTATCTTCCTTGATGGAGTTTTTTAATTAGCATCTGAACACTTTCCTTTTAATTCAAACGCGTTTCATGTTCATCACTTTTCTTAAATCTACTTTCGCTGTCATGATTAATATGCATTATTTCATCAGATTCTTCCTTCGCTTGATCAGTTTCAAATTCAGCAAATATGGATCGCACAGATGTCCATTTTTTTCCTTATATTCTTGCTCTTATTTACATTTTATATTCTATTCACTTTCTTTTACAAACCATAATGAGTCGTACATCGTAGCAATCAAAACCACTAAGTCGTACACAGGGGGAAAAACGTACCCTGTTGTTAGACATTTTTAACAAAAGTGGTCACACGGGAAACTCAGTCACCCCAAGTACCTTAAAATTGTAAGAAAACGTTTGTCTCACCCAAAAAAAGAGGAAGATACATTTTAATTGTCATGACTGTTATTATATTGGAGAATACTGACAAGGCGTTTGGTAATAAATAAGCAGTTTTTCCTAGAATTAAAGATTCCCTCAGCCTGGGGTGACTCAGTGCCCCACGGGACCACTCCAGGGTTAAAATAAAAAAAATTCGTATTAATTTGTTCTAAAGTTTATAAGAGATAATTAAAAGTAATGGCAAAACTCTTAAATCTGGTTTAAATTTAATTCATTATTTAATAACTTGTAGTAAACCGTGAAAATGAAAATAAGGGCTTCCTCGAGTATATCATTATTATTATCAAAAATCAAAAATAATATTTATTAATATTAAGTATTTAGACAAATTATATAAATAGTAAAAATCTAAATAAAGTTTTGATTCCATCGTATGAATAAATTATGACACAAAATAGTATCTAGGTTGCATACTAAACAGCAAATTTGTTGGTTGATTTTATAAGCTCGAGGGGTTATGCTTTGACTAACTAGAGGAAGGCACGGCACAGGAAACTCATTTAGTGCAATAGTAGTACTCTATTAGGGTGCTCAAATCCTCCATGTATTAGCGCCGAATGATCAGTCAATTCAGAGAAAATAGCCTTCGAAATTAGTACTTAGCTTTTATACTTTTATGTTTCGTTAGCGTTACAGATGCAGTGGCATAGAGGATAGCGTACCTGCTTGCTACGCGAATGACCAAGGTTCGAGTCACACGATCAGTTTTTTTTTTTTTTATTTTTTCAATTCATTTATATAATTTTTTTTTTACAATTAAATAAATTTATTTAAAATCGACTTTATAATTTTTTTTAAATACAAAATAATTAAACTGGTAATATATAATATAAGATGTATTATTTTTACTATATCAATTATAAAATATTTTTTATAACTAATTATAATTATATTTTATATATTATTATAATATAATATAAAATATATTATTATAATATTATATAACATATTTTATATAATATTATATAAAATATTTTACTTATTGACATTACATTTCATATTATAAAACTATTTATAACTAGTTTTTATATACATTATCATTTTATATTTATTATACATTATTTTTATAATAAATATTATTTATGAATAATTATATTTATAAAATATAATATAAATAGTTATATAATTACAGTAATTATTTTATTTTTTAAAATACGAAATATAATTATCTATAATATCATTCAATATTTAATAAACCTTTTTTTAAATAAGTGTATTTAATTCCAAAAATAATTAAATGTATTGAAGAAACAAGTAATATAAAAAAAAATTAAGTCAATTTGTACTTAGATCAACAAAGAAAAATTTTATTTTAGCTCTTTTTATTAAATAGTTACAATTAATATAAATATATGTATATACAAAGGACAGAATCACAACATTAAATGTTAATTAATTTTTATTATCGTTGAAGTATCGTATTGTCATCCAAAACAATCTTGTATATAAAATTTCAGTTCAACTGAATGCTTTAAAACGTGAGAAAAAAAACCTGTTCAAGTTTTGACATATGTCGCCAAAATGGTCGTCAACGTCGCTGTATTTGTAATTCTATCAAAAATAATTAGTTTTAAGCTAATTTTATTAATTATAATTAAATTATTATATTGTCATCCAAAATAATCATGTGCATAAAATTTCAGCTCAATTGAGCGCTTTAAAATGTATTTTATTAACGATTGAATATTTCACCAAAAAAAAAAAAACATAGATAAATTTAAAAAAATAATAAATATTTATTTATAAATATATAAATAAATATATATAGAGAATGTGAGTTAATAGTAGGAATTGAATAAAACAAAAAAACTGATTGTGTTACTTGAACCTTGGCCGGCCGCTTAGTAAACAGGAACGCTAACATCGACGCTCATAGCGTCTTTGACGCTAATGAAAATTTAATTGTATAAAAGCTAAGTATGAACTTTGAAGGCTATTTTCTCCGAATTGACTAGCCATTCGGCGCTAATACATTGAACACCCAAATGGATTACTATTACATTAAGTCTCGTACATATATGAATTTCTTTAGACGTGCCCCTTCTTGAAAGATTTACGAAATATTTATTAATTTAGAAATAATAAAATGCAGTATCTTAGCAATTGTATACTATCCAATATATATGAGGTAAAGGAATACAAGTTTAGTCAAATTAATGTAGTAATAGGTGGATCGAATACGGAAAATATCTCTATGGCATTCCACAGACATGTTATTTGGATTACCAGATTTTAAATTTTTTAGAAGAGATAAATGATCATTAGAATATCTATAGGGTTCAAAAGTTGCAAACGGAGCAGAAAACGTTAAGCTGTCGTCATAACAATAAATTATAAATGGAAAATTAAATGGGGTGATATATATTAAAATAAAGTTTCGTAATAAATATTATATTAACAAATAAGTAAGTAGAGTCTTATAAACAAATGGATGAACCTTCCATTAAAATTCAAAAATTTTTTTAAAACTGCAACAAACCGTTTTTAAAAAGGCATTAGGGAAAGAATTTTTTTTTAAAAAAAATACTTCCATCATTAAATAAGCATTAATTTACTTTTATTTAATTTTTTTAAAACTGTTTCTGGATATTTTAGCTATAAAAATTCTTATTTTAACACACTTATTTAAACATATAGAAGATATGAAACTTAAAAAAAAAGACTAAGTGTGTAGCTTGAGAAAAGAGCGAAGTCGGCAACAACTGTTTTGGTGACTTCATCCTGCACTCCTCCTTTATCCAAATGGCCAGTTGCGCTTTAATCTGTCACTTTTCTTGTGAAACTTAAGAAATCAGATACGAAAACTTTTTAAATATTAACCGATCCTTATGGAGATGAAACTTTTTCTCGTGCACATGCGTTTGAATGGTAAAAGCAGTTTTCAAGGAATGGGTCAGAGCGGAAGATGAACGTGCTGGCCACCCAAAATAAATTAC
>BMAV01003898.1:0-10716 GCA_019973955.1 Trichonephila inaurata madagascariensis | reverse complement strand
TGTTTTTGTTTACAAAAAAAGCATGAATACACAGAATGGTTAGATTTTAAAAGAAATTTTTGATTTTATT
Source organism: Trichonephila inaurata madagascariensis (assembly GCA_019973955.1). Lineage (NCBI taxonomy): Eukaryota > Metazoa > Arthropoda > Arachnida > Araneae > Nephilidae > Trichonephila > Trichonephila inaurata. The sequence continues at coordinate 10,646 of BMAV01003898.1, read as the reverse complement.
TTCTCTTGTAAAACATTGGTTTTTAAAAAGGTATTTTATTTAAGCTTAAAACTTGAACTCTTTTTTCAAAAATGTAATGAAGTCATCAAATTTGGGAATTTCGGTTAAATTTGGCTGTATTCAAATTGTTTTAAAGTCTCTTTACCCAGTTTTTGAAGAAAAATTTTTTTAAGATTAAAATGTCCGAAAGATTGATTCTTTCAAATTCTAATATTTAAAGGGGGAATATATATGTTTTTTACATTCAATTAGGTTTTTTAAATTTTTTGCTGATTCATAATTTAATTTTCGGTTTGTTCCCTTTTTGTGCGTTTCAACTATTAAGCGTTTATTTTCTAGCGTTCCTCTAAAGTTTTAAATAAAGATTCAGATGAATCGCTAATAGTCTCTAAATTCTTTTCCAGGTGTTAATGCAAATTTGAGATAATGATTTTTGCTCTGAGGAGAGCCCCCTCAGGGCTCACCCCCTTTTGGGTGGGTTCGGGTTTCACGCCCCCGAGGTACCCTAGTGATCTTTTTCTTCCTAAGGGGTTTACTGTTTTTGGTAAACATGGGTTTACAAACCCATCCCAAGTGACTTTCCTTTTTTCCCCCTTCTTTTTCCCATTAAAATTTTCCCCCCTTTTCTTCTTTTCCCGTCTAGACCACCCCTCAGGGGCTCCCCTTTCTTTAGGTGAGTACGGTTTCACGCCCTGAGGTACCCTAGTATTTTTTTTTCTTTTCCCAAATTTTACTGTTTTTGAAACATGGGCTTCACGAACCCGGGTCCCCTATTGATTTTTCTTTTTTTCGGCCCTTTTTTTGCATTCAAATTTCCTTTTCTTCTTTCCCGTCTAGACCACAGACCAAACTAAAAAATGAACCTTGTTCAAATTTTTTTTCTAGTGAAAAAACATATGTTTTACTACTAACATATTTATGGTTTAGATTTTCTATGCTAATTTAGTTTTTTTTTTCGTATATTTCTTTAAATACTTTGAATATGTTTCTTTATTTTTTTTCGACTAACACTTGTTTTTCCCGACCCGTATGTTTGCCGTGTGCGGCGCCCCGTAAGGGGAAAATGGTGTTCTGGGATCCTTTGCGTTCCCTTTGTCCACGCTTCTTCAATATGGGGGGAGATTAGTGGCCGGGGGAAACTTCTGCGTTCCCTTGGCCCACGCTTTCCCCTGTAGACGGGTGGCAGAGTGAGCCCTCCTGTCAATCGGCTGGTATTTACCTCTTCGGTGTCCCCGAAGAACTGCTGCTAGGGTTAGTGTTGCAGAAAAGGGGGTGTCGGGTTTACCCGTTGGATCCTCACCCTGGACTGTATCACTATCTTCTGGGTACTCGTGCGCCGTGCCTGGTTCTTGGCCAGTTGACCGGCACATGCCTCCTTTTTGGGACTCCGTGGTGGGTGGAGGCACGCCAGGATGAAGTGGGATACGCGTTGTTATGGATCCAATACTGCTGTGCCCGGGTAAAGGCCTCGTATTACCCACTCTCAACATTGACAAAGTTTCAACGACTGCCAGATTTTTACTATTATCACTAGAAAACAATGAAATGTCAAAGAAATCGCCCTTTGCAATACAAAAAGCTCTCGTAGGAATAGGTGGAGAACCGAAATCAGTAAAACGATTGCGTTCCGGGGATCTACTTATTGAAACAAACTCTGCTCTTCAAACTAAGTCCTTTCTTCTTGCTAAATCGTTTCTAAATAGTCCTCTAATGATAAGTCCACACAAAACTTTAAATTCTTGCCGTGGTTTATTTCCCAACCTGACCTGTTAACCACCCCTGATGTAGAGATTCTGGATGGATTCTCTGATCAGGGCGTTATCCCGGTCAGAAGAATCAAAAAAAAAGATACAACAGTTATACCAACCAAACATTAATTTTAACATTTAATACCCAACTACCAAAAGCATTAAAGCTGGATATCTTAAAAATTTAAAATCCGTCCATCATTTCCCCCCTTTGCCGGGGGCCCACTTCAACCTCTGGGGGTAGGTTTCAGCTCCTGAGGTGCCCTTGGCATTCTTCCAAGGGGGGTTTCTCTGTCTTGTTAAAATTTTCCAAAACCCAAATCCCAGTTTTTCTTAAATGGCTTAAAAAATTTAAATTCCTTTTCCTTAGAAGCAGAAACTAATTTAAATTAAACCCCCTTTTCTTAAAAACCTTCTTTTAATAAAATATATTCTTATTCCCACCTTAAATTTTTTCTTTAATATTTTTCATCTTTATTATCTCTTATTGTTTGCTAACAACTTGTTTTTCCCCGACCCTTTGCCTCCTCCTCATTAAGGGAATGGTTCCTGGGCCCCCTTTTGTTTTCCCCCCCCTTTTTTAATATTTTTTCCCCGGATCCTCTCGTTCCTTCCCCATTCCCCTTCCGCAAAGCCCCCTCCTTCAATCCTATCCCCTCCTCTCTTGGGTAAAAAAAAGAGATTGTAGAAAAAGAAGGGGTTTTTTAAACCCCCCTGACTTAATACTTCCCGATCCAGAAAACCCTCGGTTTCAAGGGAAAGGAATGTTTTTGGACCTGGGAAAATTTTAACAACCCGAAAAAATGGAAAACTTTTTAACCAAGGCTTCCGGGGAAAAACCCATTTCCTAAAAATTGACAAATTGGACTACAGATTTTTATTTTATGAAAATAAATTTTAAAAAACCTTTTATTTTAAATTTTAAGGGAAATTTTAACCAAATATTAAAGAATATGTGCACTAAAAAACCCGCTCCCAAAAAAAATCTTCCCCTCCAAAATTTCTGGGAATTTTTTTGGGAAATAATTTTAAATAAAACTCCAAAACTTTATTTAAAAATTTTTTTTTACCCAATTAAAATTGGGGTTTACTACCTATTTGGCGAACTTAAAAAAATTCCTACTTTTAATGCAAAAATTTTAAATTTTTAAATTTATCATCCCCAAATTTTCCAAACTTGGTGGTTAAATTTTCCAATCCGTCCAACATTCAACTTTCTGTTTAATGCCAGAGGTTCCCTCAAATGGCCCCCGGAATTCCGTTCCAAAGTCACTATATCCTCCTCGTCATTGCAGTTGCTAAATCCTTAATCGGCTCAGGCAACACTCTTCCCATCCACATCTGTTACAATTACATCGCCATCAGAATCTCAACCTCCTATTTCTGTAATAGATATTGCTCCCACCACTTCTAATAATTTAGTCTCGGATCCTCAATCGCCTACTCCTACACCTAATAACACACTTTCCAGCACCAATACCATGTCCGCTTCCTCATCCAACTCCACTACTCAACCCCCTTCTAGCTCTACATTAAAAGAAATAAAAAAAAAAAAAAAAGGAAAATTCGGGATAGAAAAAGAAGAAAAGAATTAATTAAAACAGTTTTAGACATAAAAATGACTCCACACAGATCGAGAAAACCAGCTTCTGATGAGTATACAACGGATGAGGAAGAAATGATTGTTTACGACGTGGAAGACGATATTGAATCGAATCCCGACTGCGTTAAAAAAAATGGAAAACATATAACAAGGGAGAATTAACTCCGACAAGACACAGAAAATAACTTTCTCAATCCCTAGAAACTTGGTGGGAATTCTCCACCATTTGAATTTTTAAATATATTGAAAATAAATTTATACCTTTTTAAGATTTTAAATTTTTAACAGAAATTTTATATACCTTTAATATTTAAATCATATGTTTGGCGCAGTATAGCCAAAATTGCCTTTGCGCCATAAAACTCCAAATTCACTCACTCACTCACCACCTGAGGAGAGTTGTGAATTTGTTGAGATAATGTTGTTAAATTGTATTTTAAAATTGCTCCATTCTTCATATTTTCTAGAAAACTTTGGTAGGGGGATTTCTGAAAGTTTTATTGATAATTGTGGTCGGTTTTGACCTGACCATACTTGTGTTGAACTTGGAACATTTAAATTGCCTTCACGACGTTTGATGTACGATTTAATTTTATACTTTATGCTCCCAAATTTTTTTCCGAATATTCTTCGGATGCGTTAATTTCAGCATTGAACTCAGAAGCGTCTACTATTAAATGTTCCACTGATTAAGTTGCTTCAATGAGAGTTCTTTTCGATTAATTGATCTTGAAGTTCTAAGATATTATTCACATCGTCAAAATTACTTTCAATGTAATTTTGAATTTTCATAATTAATTTTGTTACGGCCGAACGTATGGCGTTCTTTTATTTTTAATTTTTTCAATTGGGTTCATTTTGACTTTTGGTAATAAACAATGATATATAATTTTGCAATGAAATAAACAATAGAGGTATGAAATTGGCTTACCTCTTTTTAAAAAGCAGAGCCTTGCGAGAAGAAGTCAAATGAATGTTCTTGCGAAAGAATGAAAACACTAGAAGTGATGAGCGTTGAATGTAAACAGTTCAAAACAGGCCTATGCAGTAGGGTGAAACGAACACAAAACGAAAGCAAGGGGTGAGAGGGGTCCTTTTGCGACCTTTGACTCTGTCGATGGGGTGAATGTCTTTGCGACGTTCGAACAACTTTGGGCGTTGTTCTGTGAATTTAAGCAAATAATGCGTATTTAATTTAGTTTAAAGCCTTAAATGCGGATATCCATAAGTTGCTGAAGATCTCCGGCTCGACGGACCAAATATTAATGCGAATGGTACTGTATTCAATTAAAAGATGCGATTTTAAGGCATAAACATTTATTGTGACTGCTTTGTGCAGTGTCTCCCTTGCAAGAGTGTACAAGTGAGGGTGACGATCGCAGCGCCAACATCCCGGCCCACGTTGAAATAACATTTCAAGAAACAAATAATGTTACATAAATCATACATAAAATTACAAATAATAAAAAATATGATCAATATGAAAAAATTGCACATTAAAATAAACAAAAAATATATGAATAAAAATATTAATGCGTACATTTTGAATGATTAATAGACATTTAAAAATTTAGTAAAAGATTTTTGAAATTTTTTAAAAAATCCGGGGTTTCCCTTTTTTAACAACCTAACCTTTCCACAATGTAACATGATCATTACTTTTTGCTCTACATAACCGACATCACAGTTGGGGGACATCCATCTCATTTTTTGAGGTTTCGCTCTTATGCAATGCATCCCGATTTGCTTTTGGTTTTGGGAATGTCCAACTTTTTTGTTGCCCTTTTTCAGAAACGGGGTTTCCTGAATTTCATTTTCACGGGTCCGAATAAGAATTAGACGAAAACCATTTTTCGGGAAAATTTTTTTGATCCCCATTGACAAAGGCCTGTTATTAACCCAACCCGGAAACTTTTATAGTTGTTAAAAGGGGGGTTTTCTCACCGTGCATCAGAGCCAAAGAATGTATGAATTGACGTTTGTCATGTAAAAAAAATGAAAAATAGGTGCCACCATCTTTTTTTTTTCTTCTATTTGTTCATGGATTTGATTTGGGTCAAAATTTCTACGTAACCCATATTTTTTTTTGGGTCAAAATTGCTTTCGGACATGCTTTTTTAATTTTTTTTTTTCATCTTTTTTTTCCTTTCATTTCAAAAAGTTTTGTGGTTCATAAATGTTGCAAGGATATGTACATTTCTTTTCCTTCCCACTTCAAAATTTAACACTCCTTTAAAATTTCCCTCGCTTTTTTTGTCCTCAAAAAATTTTTTTTGGTTTTCTTACATGTTCACGTATACATGCTGTGATATTTGAGTCTCTAGATTTTTTAAAGGGAGGGGGCCCTTTAAAAATTTTTTCAAATTTTAGCTTAATTAGCGGGAATTTGGGAATCAATATAAAATGATTTTAAATTTCACAATTTAAATATGTTTTTTAAAAATTATATTGTTTTTTTTTAAAAAAAGTTTAATTGTTTAAATTTTTTAAAAATGCCCCCTTGCGCATAAATTTTTAAGATAAGTACAAAATTTTGTTTTATATATTTTGAATATAACAAATATATTGTGCATGGATTTTAAATTCAGAAAAAAAATTTGATAAAAAAAGATAAATTTTTTATATATGAAATTTTTTCCCCAAATATCACATATTAAAGGTATTCAAAACAACGAAAAATTTCCCCCAATTTTTTGAAACTAATGCAAAATTTTTAAATTCATTATTTTTTTTCATAACTTTTTAAAAATTTTTAGAGATACAAATATGAAACGCAAGGAGCATTTGTAAAAAGGAAAAGAAAAAATTTATGAACTGAGAAAATGAAAACATTTATTTGAGTAAAAAAAAAAATAAAGAAAAATTTTTAATTTATTTCCCTTTTTATATGAAAATCAAAATAAAAGATTATTATAGCAAAAATCAAAAAAAAATATTTAAATAATTTATTATATTTAGTTATATTTCAATAAAAGTAAATGCCCCAAAGCTGATACTTTACAAAAATATAGGGGGAAAAAAAATTCACTTTTAAAAATTTACCAGCAAGATGACAATCCTTCGATTTTATATTTTTTTTTCATTTTTTGAGATTTTGTTCATAGTTCTTTTATCTTTTTGTTTGAAAAATTTTTTTCTGCTTTTTTTTTAATCGACGCCCTTACTTCACTGATTTGCATCGAGGAATGAAGCATTCTTTTATGTTGTTTGGTAAACAGAGATCCAAAAAATTAATTTACTAACTGCTGGCCCAAAAGATATTTCCAGTCTTTTTTTTGATTGAAACTTTTTTTGGGCAGGACTAGATAACACCCCAAACTTTCATTTGCATTTTTACTTTACCTGAAGTACACCGAGACAATATCTCGTTGTTGCTAATCGTGATACACAGGAAGAATTTTCAAAAACCCCCCCTCAGTTAATTTTTTCTTCATAACTGAATGACTTTTTGGGGGTTTATTTCAAAGCTCTTTGAAAAAACAAAAAAAAGTTTTTTTAGGACATTTTTTTTCTTTTTTTTTGGGGCTGTGGGGGAAAAAGAAAAATGTGGGGAAAAATTTTCATTTTTTGAAGAATTGTTTTTAATGGGTTTTCAAAAAATTTGCTTAACATTGTGGTTTTTTTCAAACCTTTTTTGCCACCAATGAAACACCCTTTTTCTTCGCCCCTTTTCCCCAGTGTCTTTCTTATTTTTGGCCCTTCTTCTTTCCCTTCAAATTTTTTTTTTTTTTTCCGCTAACCCCAGACCAAAAGAAAAAAAGAACGTTTGTTCAAATTGTTTTTCTGATGAAAAACGTTTTACCCACAAATATTATGGTTTACATTTTTTTTTGAGTTAGTTTAGTCTTTTTTGTATATTTATTTAAATACTTTGATTTTTCATTTGTTTTTATTAACAACGTTTTTCCGACCCGCATGTTTTGTGGGGGGTCCCGAAGGGGGAAAAAGGGCCGGGGGTCCTTTTTGGGTTTCCCTTTTCCCACACCCTCCAATATGGAGGAGGATGGCCTGGGGGTCCCTCGTTCCCCTTCCCACGCCCTTTACTGTAGACGGGGGGCAGGAGGGGCCCGCCCCGTCAATCGGTTTGGAGTACCTTTTTGGTGTCCCCGAAGAGACACTGCTGTGGGTGCTGCAGATAAGGGGGGTCGGGTTTCCCCTTGATCCCCACCCTGACGTATCACTATTTCTTTTCCCGGTGCGCCGTTTCCGGTTTTTGGCCGTTGACCGGGAAGCCCCCCTTGTTGGGCTCTGGGGGGGGGAGACCCAGGAGGGGGTATAGTTGTTAGGGGTCCCCTGCTGTGCCCGGGGAAAGGCCTTAATTTACCCAAAATAAAAAGACGAAAACGCTAAAATGCAATTTTTAGTTTTTTTTTACATAACAATGATGTTCGAAATCGCCATTTCCATTCAAAAAAACTCAATTGAATATGGGGAAGAAATGGAAAAACGATCGTTTGGGATCACTTTTTGAAACGAACCCCGTCCAAAAAAAACTTTTCCTCCAAAAAATTTTAAACCGCCTTTAAAACCCGAAAAATTTAATCTTTCAGAGGGGATTTGAACCCGACTTGATGGCCCCGAATCAGAAATCCTTGAGGGATTTTTTCCCTCAGGGGGAACTCAGGTCAGAGAATCACAAAAAAAACTCCCAATTATTCCCACCAAAAATTTAAAACTTTAATAACCCAAAACTACAAACACAAAAAAAGCGGGTTTTTGAATTAAAATGCCCTACATACCGAACCCCCGCGCTGTTTCAAATGCCAAAGGGTTTGGCTTTTAAACTTCCCGTCGGGGAAAGACGTGTCTAGATGTGCATCTGGGTTTTATTTTCCACAGACGCGTCTGGGGCAGAAATGCGTCAAAAGTTCCAATCTCATTCTTTTCCCACTCAAAACTGTGTCCAAATGGAAAACTGAAAAAAAAATTCAAAAATCAAAACCAATAAAAATATCTCGTATCCTGAAGCCCAAAAATTTAAATAGTCCCACAAATATTCAAACATACGCACAAGCCGCTAAACCCTCAACAGTAACCACAAAACCCAAACCGATGAAAATTTTAAAAAATAGTATGTCCCCCTTTTTAAAACTACTACAACCTTTAACATCTGTTCCGAAAACAATGCCTTCAAAATTCCTACAGTTACCAAATCATCTACAACAACTCAAGCACAACTTTTGCCATTCGATCTCCTGGGGCTGTTACATCATCAGAATCTCAACCACTGTTCCTGTACCTAATAATGCCCTTTCCACCACAAACAATATGTTCACACCTATTAAAGCTTCATCATCCATGTCCGCTTCCTCATCCAACTCCAATACTCAACCCCCTACTGGCTCTACAACAATAGAGAATTTGAATTCAAAAAAGAAAATTCGTGATAAGAAAAGAAAAAAATACTAAAACAAAGAAGACAAAATGACTCCACATAAACCGCGAAAAAACCCGCTTCTGAAGAATACACAACGGAGGAGGAAGAAATGATAATATACGACGTGGAGGATGAAATTGAACCTGATCCTAATTATGTGACAAAAAATGGAAAGACTTATTTCAAAGGAAGTTTACTTTAACCCCACAAAACAGAGAAAATAGTTTTTCTGAATATTATATACTTGGTGGGGGAAATTTTCCCACCAATCTGAATTTTAAATATATTGAAAGTGAATTTTATACTTTTTTAAGATTTTAAATTTTTAACAGAAATTTTATAAACCTTTAATATTTAAACATATGTTTGCAGTATAGCCAAAAATTTGGGTCTTGCGCCATAAAACCCCCAAATTCACTCCTCACTCACTCGCCACTCTTTCGCTTTGCTGCGTAAACCAGTTCCTAGGCGCTTGGAGATATGGTTGATACATTCCTCTTTTTAATCGGTTTACCTTTCCATAGATGTTCAACGACATCAGATGTTGGAATGTTTTGAATCTCCATCCGACAATATACAAGTATAACACATATTACACCTTTTGATGGATCTTTGCCACAAAATTGCAGCAGTTTTCCTTCCATACTAGATGAGGAACCTGTATGATTTATTTGACATTCAGATTTGTGACCTTCATACAAACTGAAAATCTGGACTATCGCCCGAAAGGTTCTTTGCTGCGGCAGTAATTCTGTACAATACTTTGATGATTTCGTAATCAATAACTAAACCTGTCAATAAATCAATACAACTCCTATCCCGTAAAAAGTGATTTATAGCCCCGCTTTGCCAAGATCCATCAAATGACAGTAATGTCTAAAACACCTGTTTCCTTTTTTCTTTCATCATTTAAATCAAGATGTTGCTTCCTAACTTTTTATTTCTTGCTACTTCGAGGATCTGATGTTTCATCTCACTATTTTTTTCGGACAAAATTTTAATGTGCTTCGAAAAGATTTTTGTCCATTGCATTCATACCAGTCACTAATGCAAATAGTTCCCAAACCCGCGTGTCCTTTCCAAGTCTTAAAAGACGAAACCATTTTTTTTGTTAATGTCAAAAAATTTTTTTTCTTTTACACGAGCACTGGAAAATGAGGAATTTAACACTGCCTCACAACTGGGGCAAACCAACACTAGTTTTTATGCCAACCCAACTGCGTTGTTTTTTTGATATTTAAATCCTTCATATCACATTTAGGGCACTTTACGTCGAAGTAAATCTTCCATATGTTTGTATCTACTAATACATAAGTTGTATCATCTTGTTCATTTGCCAAATGTTCTACAGAAGTGACAGAAGAGAAGCTTCTTTCTGTTGCTGCATTCAATTCACTAGAATTTAATTTCGTTTTTTACTTCGCATTATTTACATAATTAGAGGATGCATGACAAGTTGATTAGGGGGCATTGTCAAGGAAAACTTGGGTGCTCCAGTTCTAATTGTCCTGGGCCCACTCCTTTGCTTTAGCAAAGCCTGCATTTTACGTTTTTATGGCCTTGCTTTTTTGGGACATGATATCGAGAACTGATTCTGTGCATTGTACAAATACTAAATTAATTATCAAGAAAAATTGTAGTCGAGTGTTCAATCCAAAATAGGGAAAAATTTGAAAGAAATATTACGTCTAAAAAGAATAAATATGCTATGTTATAACAGGTATGAAACAAGCGGCCCAAACGATGTGGGGAAACAATACAGAAGTAAGTTGAAGTTTCTATTCGCATCCTTCTTCATAAAATGTGTAATGAAAATAATAAGTGAGGCTAAGCATATGCTAAAAAATAAATTCCAATAGTTCTTGTTTACGTTCAAAAAGACAGGTGCCACGCCCATTTACCCTCAGGGGCTCACCTT